>JAAGKR010003670.1:52081-71278 GCA_011419295.1 Clarias macrocephalus
GTTTTCGCGATTATACAATGCTAGAATAATGCCAAAATCAGCGAGCGCAAATGAGATAGCATTACACGTGCGAGGATTTAGAAGAGCTGCACACATGGATCTCATTTGCGCTAGCTGATTTTGGCATTATTCTTGAGTCATACGACTGTTTGTGTGTTATAGGCAGAGAAAGCGATTGTGTGTGTGTGTGAACACATGAGTAGACATACTCGCTCACACGCTCTTTCTCCTTATGTGTGCATCAACAGTGAAATTACAGAATCAATATTCTAACATTATTTGATATTACTCTTAGTAGCAGCAGTAGCAGAATATGTGTTTCTACATCAAATCAATTAGATCATGTAATACAGTGTTTAAATGTATGTTTGATCCAGTACTCTATATACAGGACTCCTTTTATTGGCTTAATTTTTCAAAATGTAATCATTATAGTTAAATTCTAAATTTTATTATTGTTTTGTTATTTATTTTTTATTACTTTAACTCAACATAAACACTTACTAATGTACCAAATATTCCATATGTTGCTTGAACGAAAAAAAAAAATACAGAATATATATATATATATATATATACACACATACATACACACACAGGTCCATGCTCTATACACACTCACTCACTCACTCACTCACTCACTCACTCACTCACTCACTCACTCACTCATTTACTCATTTACTCACTCACTCACTCACACACACACACATTTTAGAGACATAATTATAATAAAACATGCTATTTTTGCTTAAGGTTATCATAACGTCAATTATCTCATACTGGCCCATGCTTACCTAAAAGTATGACAAAATAAATCAGTTTTTACTCCATTTCTATCACCTGTCCTTGGCACAGTTGTGCGTTGCTTATCTCACACCTCACTCCTCTCACACTTTACAAGCATTACTTTTCTTCACATCTTCCTAGGCAAGGACCCCACAGTAAAATGGTCTATTTGTTTCAATAACTGCTTACTCTTAGGAACAAGCCCTTATGTTGGCCTTTATTTTTTTTTTTTGTACACTGATGTGACAATTGGACTCAACAAATCCCCAGGAGATTTCAGAAGTTTCAATCAGAAACCCTTTCATCATAGTCTAGTCCGGGCAACAGACAGACAAAAAAAAAAAAAATGGAAATGGAAAATTTCTGCGTTCACAACCCAGCATTTCGATGTTGTGTGCTAACTCCTGCACTGACCAGTGGGCTGGTTTATTTTGCGAGTGTGTACCCTGCAAGTGCGTGAGCCGCTTCTTAAACAGCAGCTCAGTGCGACAGCTCTGTCACACATGGCTCCGACGTTTCAGACAGCCACAGTGCTCCATCACGGCTGCCAAGAGCCTGATGTCCTGCTGCACAGCCCTTCAATATCTGAATCCGCAGGCAGCTCTACTGTGCACTTATGTTAGCTCTGAGCATCCTCAGTCTTCTGGAGAACTGAACAAAAAAGAGCCAAGACCCAGAAAAGTTTTTTGGCATCTCTGAGCCTGAACTTTCAGAATTGGAAGCAGATTTGAAGGGGTCATGTGTCTGAACTACCTCACACACATAACTCTTTTGATCCTAGAAGAAAAGAGACACTTCAGGAGAGTTGGTGCTCCTGCTGTGTCCTACCCTTTTTTTCTCAAGGAGGGCATGCCTTAGTTCCATTGGACTATCTGTAAAGCACTTCTGCCTTCAGCTGTGTTTGGCTCATGTCTTCCAATAAACCTTTTGGTTCGCTTCTCTTAACTTCCTGGCAGCTGAAAATGTGCAAACAATATGTATGAATCTCTTTACTTCTTATACTGCACCTATATATCTTGGTTATTAGGCAGTTGTGGATGCTCTCATAAACAAGGCCTTTATACTATATTTTAAACACTTCGATGTATTTTAAATGTTTTTCCATGTTTTTGTGCAGATAATAAGCAATAAAAACATTTACAGCGCTATATACTGCACAACAGACGTGCACATGTGTAAATGCAAATAAAAGACGTGGGAACAAAGGCTACCAAGGCTAAGGCTGTAACAAAGACTAAGGCTGTCTTCACACTAGGCACGATAGATTTGTAATGTGCCCAGGTATATTCGCTCCTCCCTCCCTCGCTGGGCAACTTTCACATTATTAATATTGTTTGGGGTTAATATTGAGTGGGCCTCTCGCCTGTTAGTTTAGTTCTAAGCAGCATGTTTAGGTATGATTGGCTTTCATATTTTATTTAAGCCACGTCTGTTTTCATGTGGACTCGAGCATGTTGATCCACGCCTAGGCACAATATGGAGTGTTCACATTATGCAAACGTACCAAACTTTTGGGTCAATCGTACTGGGATCTGTGCCCATATATAAATTTTTTTTTTTTCAAAAATAAAGTTGAAATACACTGAGGAAAAAAATCTCATAATATCTGATGTTCATATATAAATCGAAGTGATTTGGCTGATTAGATATTTGTATGTGTGTGTGTATTCTGTATATAATACTGTATATATTATATTATATTATATTATATTATATTATATTATATTATATTATATACTGTATATATAAACTGAGGAAAAAAAATGTCATAATATCTGATTATTGCTAAGAAAAAAATTATAATTTAAATTAGTCATTGTCAAGACGATCTGCTGAAGTTCAAACTGAGCATCAGAATAAAGAAAAAAGGTGACTCAAGCAATTTACAGAGAATGGTCGGAAAAGAGAGAAATTTTTCAGTAAGCTGCAGTTCTCCGTGTGAAAATGCCTTTTTAATGCCAGAGGTCAGAGGAGAATGGCCAGACCAGTTTGAGCTGACAAAAAGGTAACTCAAATAACATCTTGTACTGCACAACCGAGGTATGCTGAAGAGCATCACTGGACACAACACGTTGAACCTACAGCAGATGAACTACAGCAGCAGATGACCATGCCGGTTTCCGATCCTTTCACGAAACTGAGGCTACAATTTGTATGTGCTCTCCAAAAATGGATAATAGAAAAAAGTTGCCTGGGCTGATGAGCCTCGTTTTCTGCTGCAACAATCGGATGGAAGGGTCAGAATTTGGATCCATCCTGTGTGTGCTTTTATACAGTATGAAGCACAAAATGATATACTGTATCTTTTCATATACTGTATATCCATGTGAAATCCAGTGAGGGTATGTAGCTTCACAGGAGACATGGAGGATAATAATCAACATGACTGATCGTGAAGAAGTGGAACACTGGCACACTTAACGTCTAGCCCTCAATGCATTATGGCATATAGACTTGTAAAATAAATTAAAGCCTCATGATAAGGTCATATTCCATAACAGATTAGTGGCTTATCTGTTCCTTCTTCTAAATAAACACACAGTTCTGCACTATTTTAAAGTAATACAAAAGACAAATAATAATCTAGTACTTAAGCACCAGAATATTAAGAATTTCCTTACTTGTAAAATCAACAATAAAATATAACTTCACCAAACCCTTTTCCGAGCACACAGTTACGTTGTTCTTGTAATATAAAATTCTTTCTTGTAATATAAGATATTATGATGTTTTTTTCTCCTCAATTGGTACAGTTAGATAAATCTCCCTTACAGTACATAACGTATATGCGTTACATAACATTACATTTTCATCTTTTAGCACTTAACACTCAATGAATTTACAAAAAATATATATTTTCTCTAATATAAACACTGACCTGTACTCGGTTGCTTGGGTCCATCTTAATCCATTTGATGACGGTCTCGTAGACCAGCTCCTCAGCCTTGGTGTTGAGGCTATCATTGGACAGGTAGCTGATCAGGTCTTCTTTAGAGATGCTGAGGATCTCGTCCTGGCTTGCGACGTCTGGGAAGTTCTGCAGGGCAAATGCCTTGGCCATGTTGTGGAGCTCTGTGCAGCACATAGCCTCCGCCATGGCGAGGACTCCCAGGCAGTTCCCTGCTGTCAGCTGCTTCTCTGAAGAGCACAAAAGAGAAAGCGAGAGAGAAAAGAGTGAGAGAGAGAAAGAGAAAAGGAGAGAGACACAGCGTCCAGTCGCCACATCCATAAAAGATCACAAGGTTTCGAGGAGAAAAGGCAGCAAAGCTATCTCAGCTGTGTATCTGTGAAACTCAGAAGAGTGCTATGGCTCAAAGCACTTCTGGGACAAACACTGGGGCAAATCGATTGAGTGCAGGGCACACAGCAGGGGTGGCATCCCACAGATTAGCACTGGCAGATAAAGTACTTATGAGTGCCCTAAGGCTACAGAGGAGCCAAATCAGGGGTCAACAAAGAGTCATAAGTGCCAGGCATCCTAAAATTGTAAAGTCTGAAGTGGAGAGAGCTTGGACAAATAGTAATGAAACAAGACTTTAAAATGAGTTAATTATACCTGAATCAAGTTGAAAAACCTTGGTTTGTTCTTATCTTTTCATTTAATGCTGGTTCTACACAAATACTGTACCAAGCATGTTGTGAACATTCAAACATAAAGGCTCATAGGAGAAATCTTCACTGTGGCTGAACTACTGCCTCAGTTAATAAAACATGCACAATAATACCCAGGATTAATTGTACAGAAAGGCAATGTTATTAGGGTTAGCCTGCAATTTTTTCCACGAATAACATTATGAATTTCAATAAGCTTTACACAATAGTGCTTCACATTAGCAGATTTATCATAGCTACTTGTAGGTATGTAATATTCTCCTCAAGGTAAAATGTGTTTCTTACAACTTCACGTACTTACACTGTGCTAAGCTGATTCTCACTATGAGCTGCCCTTATAGTTTTACAGAGTTGGATTCTACGACTCTGGTTGTTACCTGACCATCTCAATTAGTCCGTCCTCTGTCTTGCTGAACGTCACTATAAATGAGCCTGAAGCTCCTTTCAGGACACTCGCGCTCTCTCTTCTATGTTGATTGAAATTTGGTGAACATTTTGTAATCAGACAGCAGAACATAATTTTATCATTTTCAAGCACTGTCATGCACTGGCGCCTGATTCTCACTGCGTGCTTGAAAAACAATAAAATGTTCTTATGAATACTATTACATCGCACAAGAATCGCACAAAATGTTATGTACACAAATACAGAATTTCTGAGTGCTGAAATCTAACAATAATTACAATTTTAATAAAATATGTTGTATATTTTGTTGTTATATATATTATGTTGGCTTGATGTTTAAGAACATTTATACTAAGCATATTTATAGTAAGTATATACACACACACTGATATTAGATGTTATGGCAGTTTGGTGTGTGTGTGTGTGTGTGTGTGTGTGTGTGTGTGTGTGTGTGCATACATACATATACATATACATACACATGCACATGCACATGCACACATCGCCATTACATCAAAAGCATTAACATTAAAATGGTTTTGGTTTCCCTTGTAACACCAGGGTAGCTCTGGCTCTTGCCGCATGACTCCACAAGACCTCTGGGGGTGTGCTGTGGTGTCGAACAGCAGGACATTGGCAACAGATCCTTTGGATGCTGTTGTCTGCGGGGTAGGGCCTCAGTGGCCTTGGGCTCTTTGCCTGCTGGGTCCCATGTGTTCAGGTGCCTTTCTATCATGGGCAGCTTTGACTTTTTCCGGCAATGTGTGCTATATTGGCTTTTCTGTGGGATTGGACCAGACGCACTGGCTTTTGGTATCTATCTATCTATCTATCTATCTATCTATCTATCTATCTATCTATCTATCTATCTATCTATCTATCTACACACAAAGATAGATATATATACAAGAGTTGGACAATGAAACTGAAACACGGGCCAATTTAGTGTTGGAGGTTTAATGTCTAAATTTGACCAGCCTGGTGGCCAATCTTCATTGATTGCACATTCCACCAGTTAGAGCAGAGTGTGAAGGTTTAATTAGCAGAGTAATAGCACAGTTTTGCTTAAAATATTGTAATGCACACAACATTATGGGTGACATACTGAATCATAGCTCAAAAAAGGACAATTTGCTGGTGCGCGTCTCGCTGGCGCATTTGAGACTAAGACAGCAAGTCTTTGTGATGTATTAAGAGCCACGGTATCCAGGGTAATGTTAGCATACCACCAAGAAGGACGAACCACATCCAACAGGAGTAACTGTGGACTCAAGAGGACGCTGTCTAAAAGGGATGTCCGGGTTCTAACCAGGATTGTATCCAAAAACATAAAACCACAGCTGCCCAACTCACTGCAGAATTATACTGCAGGATGATAATGCATCAATACACACAGCAAGACGTGTGACAGAGTGGTTTGATGAACATCTCCCATGGCCTGAACAGTCACCAGATCTAAATATTATTAAGCCACTTTGAGAGGAGCAAGTCAGGAAACGTTTTCTTCCACCAGCATCACGTAGTGACCTGGCCACTATTCTACAAGAAGAATGGCTCAAAATCCCTCTGGCCACTGTGTCAGGACTTGTATCTGTCATTTCCAAGACGAATTGATGCTGTATTGGGCGCAAAAGGAGGCCCTTCACCATATTAATGAATTATTGTGGTCAATAAACCAGGCATTTCAGTTTCATTGTCCAACCCTTGTAAAAGAGTGGTATATCATCACATATATAATCGAGTAATAAAAAAATAATGCATGTTTCTAGTCGCATTGTCATAAGGGAAATGATGATTGGAAAAATGTGAAATCAACATTTTTTTTTTCATTATCCCTGTGATCACTATTGTACAGGACATCATTTGGTTTGCGCAGGATATACAACCAGTATCATTTTTGGGACTGAGACAGGAAAACTAGTGTGAATGGAGAGATGTGAGCAATTTCAGAACTAGGAACTAAGACAATCAGTAACCCTTGAGTTGATATTGAAGTGGCCTTTATTTGAGAAGCCTATAATTAAGCACAAGGCTGTTCCCTACATTAGGAAATATTTCTGTCAATCTCACTCCCTTTTTTTTCAGCACAAAGGCTGAAAGTGCACGGCGGTATTGAGCTGTAACAGAAGCAGAGGGCATTAACTGGGTTAAGAATCCTAAAGTATTCCCAGATCTGAGTCCGGGTAAGACGGTGTGGCCTGGAGTGTACGGTATGTGGCTATTTTTATTAAATAACTGTCACAAGTGGGTTTCTATTTAATGCATTTTAATATAGACTGATTAATATTTTCAATGGGATTTCATCCTTGTCTGTAAACACTAATATTCCTAAATTTACCGAATTCATCATGTGTAAGCCTTAATAAAATACTGTAGCATTTTGCCTGTTTTCAGAATTTAACAGGATTCATAAATGAAAGTCCCTTAGTACAGCCTTTGCTGAAGAACGGGCTAAAATCTGGCAATAGATTATAATTTTACTATTATATTAAAGTAACAAATTAAATAAATATATTTTATGATTAGTAATACATTTTTACGATTAGGTTTTTGTAATGTCTAATCTAAAATTCATGGTTATAGGAACATCTCCCCTGTCTGCGGTGGCCCATAGCTCACTACGTTTTATGATTTTGAAAGATGAACACGACTATACACCTATCTACACAACTACCTACAGTATACACCACCTGGAACCTGAATTCCCCTGAAGAAAGGTGTGCATTGTCTGTGGCCACATCTGCGATATTGAAAAAAGCAAATCTTTGGATGAATTCTTTGGATGAATCAATGACATAAGCTGCATAAACATAAAATATGTACACCACGTGAAGTCCACACAGACACGTTACTGCCAGACTTCAGCCCAATATGTGTCTGGTTGAGACAGATGTGGGTTTATTATGTCTGGAATGGTGCAGAGTTGTAGCGTGCCGTCTCCTACAGTATAAACCAGGTCAGATGTCTTCTCCTCAAACAATGAGGGAAAATGCATCTTTTTTTTTTCTTCTTAGGATTTCTGCCAGGGCTTATAAATGACAAGCTGAAGACAACCACATACTGAGGTCCAAGGCCTTAATCCATCCAGCACTGGCAACGGAGGAACACCGACACACATTTACACATATTCTAGAAGCGTGCGCACACACACATACACGTATCAAATGAACCTGATTGTCACTATTAGCTTGAGGTAGCAGTGGTGCAGCTGCGCAAGCGTTTGAACATCTTGCTTCTCTGCAGGACTTCGATAAACACGTGTAACTTTTTTTGCAGACTCCACTACGTTGTGCTTCTGGTAGTCTAAACCCAGATGGGACGAATACATTTTTGATGCCGTACACAACGCCATTCTTAAACGGAGTAAATATATTATTAAAATATTGTTGCTATCACAAAAGTTTTACACTCTGGATCACATTTTGCAGAATCTGCATTTCAGAGAAAATGACGCGCTATCGTTTCTCGTCAAGGCTGCAAACCACTTCAAAGTTTTCCCTCTTGTACACTGGATTTACCCTCATTTGATGCGGGGCTTTAGATCAATCTCCTGCCATCTCTACATGATGCCAAAAACACATTTTCAGAATTGAAAACGAGTAAAGCAAACAGATCAATGATAGATTCTGGTAATCCTACACTTCCTGTCTGACCTTTTGAACCAAAGTTTTTGCCTTGTCTTTGTCAACACTCCCAAGTCAAATGCTAAAGAACTTTGCTGACACAGAACTTTATAGCCTTGACTTTGCGCGGAGTCGATCCGGCCTTGTCGCGATACGTTTGTTTTCCCGTATCACACTTTCTCAGTCGGCTTTTTCTATCGTTTGCATGAAAGTGGCCACCTCCGGCTCGGCTTTCATTGATCTACCGGAACACAGCTGGATTACCCACACGGCAGTGTGACGGTGTTTTTGACGTTTCAGTCCAGACACTGAAAACGGTAGAACAGTAACTTTGGCTGGGGGACAGAGATGTAGATGCTGATGAGGTTAAGCAAAGGTGAGGTGTGTGGAGAACGATGAGAGTTCCTACCTAAGAAAGACACGCAGACTTTGCAAAATGTGTTGAACTGGAATTTGTTGGCGGCCTCCAGCAGGGTTTTGGCATTGGCCGAGTCGATGACGAGGGAGCCGGTGTACACAAACTCGAGGAGCATCTCCAGTACGTCGGCACTGATGTTGGTCATCTGCAGCTCCAGCTTCTCTCCACTCCCCGTCTCCCCGAGGGACCTGATGGCACCGACACACGGGTTAGACAACCCTTATACACAAATGATTTTTTTGAAGACATGAAGATAGAACGTTTCTCATATTTATATTCATCGTTCTGTCACCAGCGACTGAACAACACATAACTGCTAAATTCCACTCATAGTCTAAAAGCATACTGTAGCATGCTTCTACAGAAATACTCATATACACAAGAGGTTAAGTGGACACTAATGTGCAAAATAAAGACAGGTTGAAGACATGGGACAAAGGTAACACTACTACATCTTTGAGAAATAAATATTAACAATCTCTAGCTTCAACCAAAGATCCATTTATGTGCAGGATGATGTGACTTATATCCTCTGAATGATGATGTCATTCAGATCCAATTGCACTGATTAGTTTAAATGCAATAAGGCCCCAGGGTGTACAGGGGGGATCTGTGAATAATGGTGTGCATCAGTTTTATGCCCTGTGCGAAAGAATAATCCACTCAAGGTCAAGGCCAAGAGGAGCGCAATTAATGGCCAGACAGCAGCTGATTCTGTTTCAGTGTCTGAGACACGCCAAAGCACCCACGTACAGGGATACTGTATTACTGCGAGCATTCTGGGAGTAAAAAAAAAAAAAAAACCCTCCGAGATAAAATATCACGTTAGGTTACAGTGGCTTTCAGATCCAAATTTGCCATATTAAAAAAAAAAATAATTCTCTAGCAATTGCATTTTTCGATTTGCATATAGCATCCATCTAGTGTAGATAACAAGCAATGCAATTTAGGCTAATTTTGACAGCGCTGGCAAAGAACAGAAATTAGAGAGTGTAATTAGCATTTCATTTATTCCCTTATAAAAAATTAACATGCACAGACTTTCAGTCAGACAGACATACAAGACGGACAGACAGACAGACAGGCGTGACAGACATGACAAGTGTGATGGACAGAAGGAGGAGGAGGAGGAGAGAGAAGGGCAGGTTAGTGGTGCCGCAGTGTGCCAGCAGCCATTCTTCTGGAAATGGGATGTGTTCCATGACTGGGCCTGGATCTTTTGAAATGAGAGAGCGGATCCCTCCCTCCCAGCAGCCCTGAGACCCCCTGCACAAAACACCCTAATCAACATCGCGGCTGCCGTTTTCGCCAGAGCCCCTGTGCATGAACATGTGAGTGTGTAGGACATTATTAGTCTTCATATGGAGCGGGCTTGAAGGGGGAGAAGGCCAACTCAAGAGGACAACGTGCAATTATGGCTCTGAAGATACAGCTGTAAAGACTGTCAATGGTACTGCCTCCTGAAAAGAAAAAAACAAAACAAAACAAAAAAACGAAACAAAAAAACAAACAACAAAAAAATTTTAAATCAGTGTTTGTTATTTTCATCCTCCCTAATTGTCATGGCGATGGGTTTTAAGATAATAGAAGGGTGTAATTCTGGGTTAAGTTATGGAGGAAGAGGAAAAGAGGATAGAAAGGGAAGGGAATAGTAACAAACAAAAAAAAAGGAGATAGGCATAAAACAGGAGAATGTTCATCAGCCAGGTCAATTAGTGCAACGTGAACTGGCTTGGATAGCGAGTTGCTTTGTCTGGCCACTTTTGTCATGGAAATCTCTTTCTAGCTTTGGAGAGAAGTGTGAATTTATGTGGGTACTGAGTGCCAGAAAAAGAGAGAGAGAGAGAGAGAGAGAGAGAGAGAGAGAGAGAGAGAATGTGTGTGTGTGGTGTGAGTGTAAGCGTTCATATACTGTATGTACCGTATTGGTGTATGAAAACATGAGAGCAATAGAAAGGCAAAGAGAAAACTGTTTAAAAATGCGTGCATCTATTATTCTCTCCAAAGGACACACTTACCCACACACACGCACGCACACGCACACACACACACAATTTCCTGATGAAGCTAAACAATAGATTGAGTATAATTGTGCTCCAGATAAGGCTGCAGACTATTATTAAGATTTAGCTCTGGATATCCAGCACTCATTGACTACTGTTCGATTAAAGGTTTATCCACACGCATATACGGCATAGTAGAAAAAGAGAGAGAGAGAGACACACACACACACACACACACACACACACACACACACACACACACACACATACACATACACAAAAAAGAAAGAAAGAAAGAAAAAAAATCAGACATGAGGATAAAAACGCAAGTGATGATAGAGGGTAATCCTGGGACTTTGTTTGGATTTGGCATTTTGTTAACAATAAACCGGATCAGAACCTGATGCTCAGGTGTCGCAATATTCAATACTCCCTCTAACTGAGGGAGAACGGGGCTCTGTTATATATTCATGACTGTGATACGAATGACTAGCTTGTATGGAAACATTGTGAGATGAGCCGCTTATTTAAAATGAAAAAAATGTAAAAAAAAAAAAAAACTGACACTGCAGTCAGATTTGGCCCGATCATGGGTAGGGCATTATTTTTTGTCATTATAATAACAGGACTGCTGCGTTTGGATGTGGCAGAAATATTTTTACCGTTCTCTGCATCGTCTAGTGTACAGCCCGACATAATTATAAACAGTGTCCAGGTTCAAATTCAAGTTCATGGGGTAGACGTACGTGTGCCGCTGTAATATCTAATCAAATCAGATTAGATTGTGTACTCCTCTCATTCTCTTAAAAAAAAAAAAAAAACACACACACACACACGCACATGTTTTTTTTCTTTTTATCCTTTACCGTTATACTTTTCTAATTGCATATTAATTGATTTCACTGACAGATTTTATGCCAGCAGTTAAACGTTAAAAATAACAGCTCTGGCTATGAACGTGTTTCTGTCCCTGATGTGAACGGCTCTGCAATGGCAAGGCTCATAGATAATTACTTTTATTATACTGTTGTTTCTGTTGATTTATTATAATGTTCTGTGCATAATGACATGTCGGGAGCTTTATTTGTTTCAGAAAATTTTTTAAAATTATGTTGTATTTAGAAATATTTCTCTGAATAAACCTTATCTTACACGGAAGCAAATTTTTACAGAAAACAAAATGTTCACTCTCAATTCTCATTCAATTCTTTCCAGGAAATAAAAGCAGCTGGATGAGAATCAGAAAAAATGTAGTTTACACCCAAACAAATTAGCACTTACACGATGAATAAATTGGCGGTAAAATTACAGAAACATAAATATATACGAATAAATATATTTATGAATGTCAGACTAATCAGGCTGGTTCTGAGGCTGATCGTGAAAAGGTTTTTTCGCTGGTGCACGTTTTACGCTCAAATGATCTACTCACAATCCACCACAATTTTAAATGTGTAAATATTCAGCGTGTTCATTTATTTATGACTCAATATTGTGTAGCGTGAGGAAATACAGGCGCAATCATCGCGCCAAACGTGAAAGGCCGATAACGAGTGACGGTCGAGCTGAAATATCATTCGCCATGTTATTTTGTTCCGAAGTCAGGTTTGTTCTTAGAAAATCCTGAGGGGTTTCAGAGTAGGTTCTCAAATGGTTGATTGGGACTCTGCTTCCTGACCAGAATCTTTAAAGCGCCGTAATGTTTTATTCTGGGAAAATGCGTGCGGAGGCGTTGATGGCTAAAGGACGATCCAGGACTGTGAATCTGTGAATAAAAGACCATCAAGGATCTGTGAGTCTGTCATTACCTCTGGGAACTTGCACATTTTCACCATCTTTTAAGACTGTCTAAGTGTTGTAGTGTGGCCCAGGCGTTAGTGTGACAGCCATTTAATCTAATGTGAAAAACGGATAACGCTGTGAAAAACAAAAAGGTTCGTTACAAGAAATACTTCGGAGTCCGACCTTCGAAATTTCCGAAAAAAGAGCAGAAGCGGGGCCTCATTTTCTCCTTCCCACACCAAAGCATTAATGATAACAATCTCCCACTGTCTTGTTTCCTCTCTCGTGATGCCACAGCTCCTGTAAAACTAACACATTGCTTTCATATAAATAAATAAGAGCGGGGGTGTGAGATGCTCCCACAGCTTGCCACGTTTCAAATTACACACTGATGGGTAGGCACAGAGGCACTGCCCATAAATTAAAGTGGCACCAAGCACACTTATTGAAAATCCAAAGGGGAAAATGGAATTACTGAGGGCAATCCATCTCCGTGTGCCGAGCAACAGATGCTAAAGGCGAGAGTAATAGTTTTTTTTTTTTTTTTTGGCAGACAGGAGCGTGCATGCACATTTGGGAGCTGCATTACATCCTCAAGGTAGGACGCCTAACACTGCCCCTTCTGATTAACTTGATGTAAGTGTGAAAATAGCAGAATATCCTCAGCCATAATGGATGGCACAGAGGACAAAACCATCTCAGGATTAAATGGCCATAACTGGCATGGAAAGACCCTCTCAAAAATATACACCTATCCAGGTGCAATAAGCAGTGTGTGAAACTATATCAGGATTTCAAACTGAATACTGAGTCATTTTATACTGTAATTGCCATTAATATCCCTAATGCCGTGTCAATAAAGCATGATCAGGGCTGGATAAAACATGGATAAAACAATGGAATCCATGCCACACAATGTGAAATGCACCACTGACACAAATTACACGGATCAGACTTGGTTAAAGCATTTGTAGATCGTGTCTTAGTGATTATCACTGACAGGAATAGACAAGTTCCATTGCGCGGAGAAAAGAAAGGAAAATGTGTTTACTTGAAATTGTCTTTTACTGACAATTTCAGGGAAGGTCAATAGATATTTATGTGAAACCTGACGAGTTCTTAATAAATTCCTTTCAAAATCTGGATAATTCTCCAGTTCATAGATGTGTACACTAAACAAAATTTCATTACATTGCTCCATTTTTTGAAAAGAGTATATATGTCGTAATTATTATTACTGTATGCTACAGATGTAGTAGAACAAAAAACACTGGACTACTTCTTTAACTGCCATGACGGTTCAGGGACTGTATGTAATCATATAGTAGAGAGAGCCTTAGGAGCAGGATAATCGGTGTAGTTCTGAATATACAGCACATATATATGCTTCAACACACACACTGTAAAGTTAACCCATATTGAGTGTCCATAAGCCAGATTACAAGCCTAAAAAAATACTGATTCAAAGACATCCCTGACCTAGACTGACCAGTTTAACCTGAATTTTTAAGACATAAAATGACATTGAATGATGCGCCGGATCAGCGGATAACTCGGCGCCGACTTGCAGTAGAGACACATCTGTCCAACACCACTTGCACACTACAGGAATTCCAGAGTTCCAGGAGGCCAGTGTTTCAGACATGATCAGGCAATATAAACATGGCTCTGGCGTACTGAGAAAGCTTTATAGACTGATGCTATGCAGGCACTAGTGAGGCACTGGGATTAGTGCATTAGTGTACCAGGGGATTCTATCGAGATTATATGGCGAAATAAAGGTCGTTTTTTTTATCTCTTTTAAAAACGAAGAGCAAAAACATGCACACATACTGTAGCTGCAGAACTAGAGCTGATGGAGAAGGTCATTGATTCAATTCATTATCCTTCAAGTATGTCACTCTATACACAGTGCAGCCAGCACACAATGTAATAAGGCTGGTATCCTTAAAGTGATTAAGTCTACCCACAGTTCTGCAGCATGGCGATGTCTATCCAGGTTTGGTGAAACGGTGATAAAACTGATTAAGGTAAAAGTCTCTGTTCCAAGGTCGCCGTCATAAAACCTCTGGCATCGGGACAAAGACATAAACAGTCCAGTTTAAGGAAGATATTAATTAAATGCTTGCTGCTCGCCATGACAAGCATATCTGCGCCTAGGCACGCAGCAGACTGGCCTCGTCTCAGCCTTCCCATGAGGCTTCATTTCAGTGACCTTCTTGCATCGATAATGAATTTCTATCCATTCATATCCTTTACTAAATGAAATGAAGAGTTGTTATTGTTAATCACATTTTTTCCCCTCCAGTTATCCATCCATCTACTGTACATCCACGGGTTGCTCATAGTCCTTATTGTGACATTAATATTATAAGCTTCTCTCTGTTAGTCGTCCTTTACCTTGACACTAAGGCTCTCCATACATAGAGGATTACAAACGTCTTGATATTTCAAATACAAAAAGCAAGCACACACACACACATTAACACGTACTGTACAGTAAGTGGAAAAACATGGTGCGAACGAATGCATGCAAGCATGGCTAAATGAGTTCACACCCACTCACACACATTGTTCCCACACACACACACACACACACACACACACACACACACACACACACACACACACACACACACACACACACAAACGCCTCCCTTACTAGTCTGTTAACCTCCTTTATGCCAGTAAAATGCAATGCACTGGCTGGTATATAAAATGAGTGAATAATCACAACAATGCAGTGTGAGTAGACAAATGCAATACAGAAGGGGTAATATAAAACTCTGCTTTTCAGCAGTAAAGACAGTAGATGGCTCTGACCTGTGAAGGTAATGATTCAGCAAAGCGCAGGAAAGGAGCTGCATTCTTTCCCTTTGTTTGTAACTGAGAGCTTTTTCTACTATTCATTGGAGCATGAATATTTACCATATGAATGAGATGCTTTTTCTTTATGCCCCATATACTGTACGCACCGATAAAATAGCTGAAAAAGCTTGTCCCGTAGCCCTCTGACAGACACACACAGCTAGCGGAGGGCAAGATCTACAGTAAATGCACAATGAGCTATTCTTTCGGTGAAGCCATTTTTTTTTCCAATGGAGTTCCTCTATTTTTTTCTAAGATCCATCAGTCATGGAACACTTTGTTACTTGTAAATGCACTCTAAATGAGAAAGGGGGGGGGAAAAAGGTGGAAAGACAAAAGTTGACTTTCTTTTCCCCCGTTTTTGAGATACATTCATTGGAGTGAGAGAAGGAATGGCTGCTGGCCCTGCTATAGGAAACCAAAGTCTTCACACAACCTGCAAGAGAGAGAGAGAGGAGGGAGGCAAAAGGCAAAAAAAAAAAATAGAAAGAAAGAAAAAAAAAAAGAAAACCCACATAAATGTGCCCTATGAAAAGAACGGATCAGATCGACGGCTGGTGAGAAGGGAAGAAAGGCAAACCTTTTCACCAGGTCCTTGAAATACAAGCTGCAGGAAGCTAGAACATTTTGGTGGACTTCAAACTCTTTGCCTTCAACTACAATTTTCAGGTCTGTAAATTCTTTCTCTCTGCGTTGCTGGTTCAGCTCCTTCAACATCTCTGTAGAACAAAGAAAAAAAAAATCACAGACAATGCCAAATACTGTTTAAGAAATATAAGTTTCATAATAAATAGAAACCACAAAGGTAAGAAAGGACTGAAAAACAAAACTGTGGAAATAGCCAACGTATCGGTAAATTCTCTATAAGAGAAAAGGAGAAAAACGCACAGTGCATTAGACAAACAGACACGTATCAGGAAATAAGCAGTTACTGTACAAACAACAATGAAACAGTGCACATTCACTAGCAAGAAAATAGTCATTTAGAGGTTAAAAAAAAAAAACACCCTTGAATTATCACAGTGTACACCGATGACATTGAGACTTGGCACGAGACCCACACGCCTGGTTGACCTACATACATGTTACGAGCTGAATATTTGAAGCTTGATGTAAACACTTCAGTCAAACAGAAGAACAGGAAATAATCAAACACTGTTTCTACAGAATTATGAATAATGGAACTATTCAATCCATTTCAATGTTCTGATTCGCAAATATATTTCACAATCTACTCAGTCATATGTTAGAGTTAAAGTCTCTCTCTCTCTCTCTCGACTTTAATCAGCATATTATAACCTGACATACTGGGGATAAAAGCCTAGTGTAGGAGTCGTCTACAACAAACATGAGATATGCTGGTAAAAAAGCAAACAGTTTTGTGTTTGATTAAGCACTCAGTATGAGACACATAATCAATACGCCATTACAACCGTCATGAACGGAAGGCCATATTACATTTGTTCCATTATGAAAATTGCTTGATTTTGGAGTATTCGTACCTGCAGAATATGACGTGTTTGTTCCGAATAAAAATCAACTCAGGCAGGCTGAAACAGATGCTCTCTATAGAAACAAACCATCCATTTTTATTACAACGATTTTGAACCATTTTAATCAAAACTGTATCGAGTGTAATTATGATGCTTCGTTATGTGATCCTTATTGATTTAATGAGAAATCTAGTGGAGGTGACTGTGCAAAAGAACAGACGCTTATCCCACTGAAAAAAAATTAATATAGATATGTAAATGAACTAAATTATCAAAAAAAAAAAAAAAAAAAAAAAACAACAATGAGGAGAAGGAGAAGGGGTTCCAGTGTTTAATGAGGCTTTGGAAAGTGAACTTCCCTGTCAAAATTTAAAAGAGGGGCAGTATAAGGTCAAGAGCTACTGACTGTGAAGCACACTCACAATACTGGGGGAGGGAACTTGATATTTCTCTTCTTAACACTCTAACTCATGATAGAAACCTTGTGATAATTTTTTTTAAATGCTAATGATTTTCATATACACACACAGACATTATTAAAAATAACGCTTAATTATTACAATTTATTATAAACAACAATAAGAATAATAAAATTATTGTTATTACTATTATTATTATTAATAGAAGTAGCAGTAAGAGTAATAGTATTGTCCTTCTTCTTCTGTTATCCTTCTTTGTCTTCTCCTTTTTATTATTATTAGTATTAGTAGTATAAGTAATAGTGTTGTCAATAATAATAATAATAATAATAATTATTATTATTATTATTACTACTACTACTAAAACTACTAATATTAGAAGCATTGTTGCTGTTAAATTTCTTGTTCTTCTTCTTATTGTTATTATTAATAATAATATTTTTAATAACAGTAGTAGTATTGTTACTGTTCTTCTTCTTATTATTGATATCATAATAATATATCAGTTCAATGATATCAATATCAATGATTTTAGTTTAATCAGTTTTTTTTTGTTGCTATTTTCTGTACAGCAGTTAAATTTACGAATGCAGAAACATGTACATTCTGCACATGATATTTACACTCATTTGAAATAAAAATCCATTTGTGTGATCAGCTTTTATCAGTGCCGGTAAAGTGCGCAAATCCCTAGCTAATAAAATTTGCAGTAACTTAATTCCAGTAAATAGCATCTCAAATCCTAGTTCTATTTTCTTGCTAGCTTTTTCCACATGTGCTTTTGTTACTAATTAGTGATGAATACAAACTACAACTGTGCTGCAAAAATGAAACGCACTAAAAAAAAAAAAAAACGATGACCAAGTGTGTTATTAAAGAAGTGAAAAAAAAAAGAAATTTATATTTGTCACCACAGATGAAACAGATGAAATGCCACACATAGCTTGCAGACATGAGGATAGATTGAACTTTGTTAAACGCAAGAAGCTATTTCAAAGTCGAATTTGTCCAAGGAGCCAACATAATGGGATTGTGTGGTATGGAGCGAGGAAGTGCAGAATCACATAGGCGATGATGACTACAAGCTGAGCCAAAGTGGCCACTTCACTAATAGAGAAAAGATTATAGTGTATTCAAGGTTATCTGTGAATGCAACTGCAAATAATGATGCCTGGCACAATTTACACTAACATCAATTCTGAGTGTCCTGAACTACTTGATCTGCTATTAGAAATATTTTCATCACTTTATCATTGAGCTTTTTAAAACATCTAACAGCAATTAGGCGACTGTCATAAACAGGCTACGTTAACAGATATGCAGATGTTGCTAACAAGAAAAATCCTAGTAGCCAGAGGGAAACAAAATCGTATTGTTCCACAAAAACCCACGCACATGTCGGTGGACAATGAGACACATTTTTATTAGAAGAAAACGCTGAAGCTAAATCAGGTGAAAACGCTAATTGGTAATGATGAGACTCTTGTTGGGAAACACTCCATTGTTTCTTTAGGTTTGTATGACATATGGTCAGAACACTTCAATGCTTCCTTTTATAAATACTATGGCTAAACAGATGTTGGTACATCTGCATAAAAAATCTCAGTGTGTATCAGTTATCAAGCCGGTTATTACAGCTAATCATAAAAAATACAGTGACTGGAACTGCCTGTTTCAACCCTGATATGTAACCAGTGCTCTATTTCAATCGGTGTATTTGTATGACTGCCTTTGTAACTGGAGCTGCCATTGTGCATGTGCGTGCGTGTGTGCGTGTGTGTGTGTGT
>JAAGKR010003671.1:0-24540 GCA_011419295.1 Clarias macrocephalus
CGGAATAGGGGTGTCCGAACGCCTCTTACATCCTTAACAAAGTCACAGGTGTGACTTTGCCAAATTAATTTGTCATCAGCTTTAGACATTTTTTTTTTTCACTAGCAGGCTGTCTCATAGTGAGGCCCATCCTCATCATCGAGGGCAGCTTCCCTGCTGCTTGGCTCCTCTGTAACCCAGCAGGTCTGAGGATTAAATTTAGGAGTCTTGTCAAAGCCTGTCACAGGGCTTAAAGGAAGAGCCTTTCCCTCCTTATTTCTGTTATTACTCCCAGCGGAGATCTGAGCCATAGCTCTCTATTAGCAAGTATGAAGCCAGTGCCGTTCCACTGAGATGGGCTACTAGTTGAGCTTACTTCATTTCGGCATTATGGAGCAGGGTCAGAGTTGATTTTCAGCACCACTCTGCCCGTCACTATGTGGCACCAGAGGACAGATGGCTCATTCAGGAGTACATGATAATTTTGTGGGAAAGGCTTCATGATGGTATTCATAATTTTGTTGAAGGATGGGATTAGGCATTGTGGTGCAGCAGGTCCTGGTTTCAATTCCACATAGAGTTTGCATGCTAGCCCCATGCTTGGTGGGTTTCCTCCTGGTTTTCTCCCTCAATTCAAAGACATGCAGAATAGGCTATTGGCATCCACAAATTGCCATAGTGTGTGTGCATGTGAATGCTGACCGGAAGTCCTACCATGGATGTACAAATGGGAATAAATACAATGGTCAGTACGGGCCTCCAATGGTCACCATTGGTCTCCACAGTCACTAGTTGTACTACAGGGGTTCCTAGATGGATGGGTGGATGGATGGAAGGGTCAGATGGTAGCATTGTTTCAGTTCCAGCATGCCTGCTTTGATTCTAAACACTAGCTGTTCTAGCTGTGTAGACTTTATTCTGGTTCACAGGTTTCGTCCAACCTCCCAAAAACATGCCAGTTTGTGAATGAATTTGGGTGCTCATGTGTCCACGATGTATTCCTCTCTTACACTTAGTATTCCCAGGACAGACCTCAGATCAGCCCTGACCCTGACCAGAATAAAGTGCTTACTGAATCTGAATGAAAGACGTTGCATTAATAATAAGCATACCTCTTAAACTTTTGGCTTATGCTTGTCAGTTACAATAATTGCTCAAATTGTAGTTTCTTTAATCATTTAAAGATTGTATAACCGATCATTGGCAGTGTCTTACATCCGCCTTTTTCTTACTAAAATTTGAGGTATCCAAATAAAAATGTATAACCACTACCATAGCTTTAAATCAGCTCCAAACATTATGGAACATAATAATACATAAAATTATCACTGACTGTTACTGTGTTGTAAAAGACATCAAACCCTGAATGACATGTTATTGGAAAACTTTACACCTCCCCATGGTTGAGTAACATCATGCCCTGAAGTGTCATAATTCCTGAAAAGTTAACTCCTTTTCAACACAAATTATCTAAACAAAAGCTCATAATTCACTTTTTTTTTTTTTTTACATTTTTGACAGATTCATTCTGAACTATTTTGTAAGGTGTAAAATTACAGCATGGACCTATTGTCATGAATCACTACTTTATCCCTTTTCAGGACCTGCTTAAGATGCTTCATATCCTGTAAGGAATCCCAGACAGAAAAGATAGCCAAGTATGTAGTAATTAGCCACAACTTGTCTCCTTCTCCTAACTGTGTGAATGTACCGGAGGCTCTTGAGACACTGTCGGAGCCTGAAGCACATCTTGGCAATACTTGTTAGAACAGGTTGTATATTGATTTTTTCCTCCATGGTGAGTGTCAACTTAGACTTTGGTCTGATCTACAAAGTCCAACCATTTATTTAGCTTTATAAAATCCTCAGGCCGGTGTTTGTGAACAGGGTTAATGAATCGCCAATCAGTGTTTACCACAAACACGTGTCTGCCAGCCGTCATGGTGAAGCCTTGAAGTTCCACCACCATGAGGTCTAAACCGGGCTTAGATGTACACAATAGAGTTGATTGGAATGGCAAACATCAGGCAGGGGCATGCAGGAGGTCATACCACAAAGGCAGATTACAGGAAAAACATCCTGATATTTTAAAGCGAGTCATGATACAGAAATGTGATTTCTTTTTTTTTAAGTGTTATTATGAGATTAGCAATCACTCTTTGATTTAACACTCGTATCCTGTTTAGACTTCTGGGGACTGAGACCCAGTTAACGAAACAACATAACAAACATTTTTTTCCTTTTGCTTTGATGATGTCCTCAAGTTTGCCTTAGAGATCTAAACCTTATAATTAAATACTAGTGTTTTAATGTTATCAATGGCAAATGTGTTATTTTATATTATACATTTAAATCTTGTGGTTAAAAAAGGAAAAGAAAAAAAAAACTCCATTTATCTCCTGCCTAAATGTTATTTCTATATTCATTGTTTGCATAAGTCACACAAAATATCATCTTGTGCACTATTTATTTTCCTTTTTCTTTACAGAAAGAGTTAAAGATTATCAAAGTATGATCAAAGTATTATTTTTTATTATTAATCACTCATATAGCAGAAACAGAACACCATTCATTCATCATCTATATTGCTTATGTTGTGTACCGTCATGGGGGACTGGAGCCTATCCCAAGGAACTTGCAGCACAAGGCAGGGTACCCCTTGGACGCAATGTTAACCCATTGCAGGACAATTTGGGGCATTTTCACATACCATGCATGCCTTTGCACTGTGGGAATAAAGCAGAGAACATGGAGGAAATCCACTTAACGCAAGGAGATGCAAAAGGAGCCTTCAAACCCCTTGAGATTCGACCCCCCCCCCCAACCCTCGAGGTGTGAGGCGACTGCACTAACTACTAAGCTACAGTGCCACCGTAAACCAAAATGAAAAAAATTACAGTACTGTGAAAAAGTCTTAGGCACATTCAAATAACTGCTGAAAAAAGCAGTAAACTGTAATTAAGGAAACAAAGTCAGTAATCGCTGTGTGGTGACCATTTGCTTTGTTGCTATAGTTGTATAACGAAATTAGCTGCTTAGTCTTACTGAACATTCTGCAGAACCAGCCACAGTCCTTCAGAGGACTTTGATGCACCTGCTTCTTTTTTCATGTATGCAACATCCAGAAGCTTTTAAATTTATTTTTTTTTTTCCTGGAATACAAATGTTTGGAAATCAGAAATTTGTACTGACTACTGACTATAAATGAAGTCATGAAGTGAATATATCTAGCAAAGTTTGTACCAAATAAAAGTCTTAGGCTCGGGGCGGGTACTATATATATTTCCTGTATATATTTCTCCTGTATATATATTTTATCATGAATCCCAAATTAAAAAAAGATTAATGCTATGGATTGGTTTTTGGAAATTATGGTATTCATCAGCAGCTTCATTTGTTGCTGGAAGAAAACAGCAAAACCAATCCATAAAGTAAAGAGTCAATACCTTTTGTAAGTCATTTTAGGTTCAATAGCTTTAAAAAGCGGCATGCACCAGCATCACTGAAGTGCAATTGTAACATCAGGTTTAGTAACATATGAGTAAACGCGACTTAAAAGCATTGCCTGAATTGACTCATCCTAATGTACAGTATCAAGGGCCAAATAAAGCTTTCCTGTTAACTGGTTTTTTAAAGCACTTTTCGAAACTGCCCCATTTAACCTCAGCTTATAACAAATGGAGCATATTGACTTTTTTGAGCAAGAAAGCCCAGAAAAGCACACAAATCCCACTTATGCCAAGCTAAAAAGAGAAGGCCCATTAATTGGGTTTTAAATGGGGCTAACTGCCCCCTCCCAATCTTTAGTCAAGGAGGACCCTTTTAAGTTTCATTTGCGAATAGTGACAGGAGAGCCTGGCGTACCTCAGAGCCACTGTGTCCTCCTGTCCTCCCCCCTTCAACAGGGGACAGACAATGAGCTAGCTGTGTCCCCTATGGAGGGCTCGAGTCTGGGAGACTGCACCGGCTGCTCTGGGGGAAAAGGAGGAGTGGGGGTGGGAAGGTGGGGGGGCGGGGGGTCTATTGGAGAGGACCTGAATAGAAAGAGAAAGTCGGGGAGGGCTGGAGGAATGAGAGATGGGAGTCTGGGAAGATGGGAGGGGGAGATGGGAGGGAAGCGAGAGGCCGATCACTGTGGGAACAACCCCTCACCCGGGCTGGCGGATGGCAAAAAGGCCAAAACGCTGCTGCATTTGCAATTCAGATCACGGGCGTCCGGAGCGGGAATCAATGGTGCTGTATCAATCTGCTGACTGCAAATGTCAGCCGCATTTTGATTCTTGACCCTGTTTTTCTGGCTCAACCAACACTGGGGCCATTGTCTTGCCAGGGCCACCCCTCTTTCTGTTCCCCATCTCGTTGCCCGAGACCTACACCAGCCCACAAGCCAGGCACCCTTTCACACCAGCTCAGGCAGCCGTCATTCAGCAACGTGTTCGGCAGGTCTCACACTGCGCAATAAAGGAATTAGGGCCTCGAGACAAAGCCGAGATACCAGCAGCCGTTTGGAGAGCTAAATGACGTTAACCTTTGTGACCGTCAGGACAATGTAACAATTTGTGTCAGAAATCTGTTTAGTATGTAACGGTGAATCAAAGCTAAACAAAATGGCAAAAAGTCACAGCAGAAAGCATGGCCAAGGGACAGAACAAAAAACGAACCGAAGTACCACACTGATTTAGCATAACCACTGAGCACAGACGTTATTCTCTTACTGCCTGGAAAATATTTTCTGTTTTTGCATGCCTAAAGCCTAGAGCTAAATTCTATGCTTAAATACCTGCTTTAATCACTCTATCACTATTAACAGTTTCATTTTTTTCTCTCTAATATCTCATCATTAACTTCTTCTGGAAAGCAAATCTAGTTTAGTAGATCTCATAGTTTACCAATTAGCCACATATTACGATAATCCTCGGCTACTGGGCTCTTTAATCTCCTCATTAAACCCCTAAATTATCCATGAGAAACTTTTCCAAGGTCAGTGTTAATCTTTTATTTTCGATGACACATCTTAATGTATTAGCGCATCAATTTAATCTCTCAAAGTACACAGTTGCAAAAAAAAAAATATAATAATAATAATAATTAATTCTTCTTCTTCTTCTTCTTTTTCTTCTTCTTCTTCTTCTTCTTCTTCTTCTTATTATTATTATTATTATACTAATCTTCACTGTCTTTGCCCAGACTGCAAGGATGAAAAGCATTTAATAAAGTGCAAAACAACCGTAAGCAGAATGGAAAGATGCACATGTGCACTAATATAAAATCTTATACTGTAGGTGGGTATGTACAGATTGAATGTTGAATATGTACAATACGATGAATACTAAATAGAGCAGAACTCTGTAAACAGGCAGGCTGGAATTAACCTGTGTATGACCCAAAATCATTTTCATTAACATAGTACAGCATCCTTCGTACAGTAGGTGCAAGGTCAGGGTGATAGTGGTGATTTAATTATGCTACTGGTTTGTTTATATTGTGGGAATTACAACCAAGTAAATTTATTAGAAAGACCTTATGGGTTAGTAAAAATGTAAAAATCTGGCGTAAAACACTAATTTTTAGGCCACACCCAGTTGGTTTAATACTGACTGCAGCTACAGGTCATAATGTGCTATTGTAAAACTCATCATGATCAGGAAACCCCTAAGAAAGTTCCTCTTCTTGAAATTCCTACTTATAAACTCGTGGTATTTTTCTTGACTGCCAGTTCAGGACCTGATGTCAAATCAACATACATATGAAACCAAAAAAAATGTGTATATGATGTCTAACTCCCTTAAAAACAGTAATGATGACAAATCCATTTGACATTGTACATTTTACCTGTCACTTTTTAACAATGAACAATGAATGTTTTGAACGAGTTTAAACTTTTTTTTTTGTAAAACTTAACGTTTTAATGACTGTTGATAACCAACACATGTATAAAGCTATTTTATTCTTATTAATTTTGACATGCTCTGATACAACAAATGACAGCTATAAAATAAAATAAAACATGCTCAAATTTGCATTTTTCATAATTATTTGTTTGTTTTTACTTTATTATTAAATGGATCACCATCTTCTGAAACAACATTGGATAAAACAAAACAGTATGTGTGCATTCATGACTTCATAGAATCACAAGTATTAGAGGGAAAAAAAACACTATTGAAATGTGCATGTGTGTCTTTTCAGCCCACAATGAACACAATCTTACATGGAGACAGTGTTGTAGTGACCTTTTGTCAGTGTGAAATCCTGGCAAAGTTGTCCACCAGCTGCAACCTACAATGGTGAAAGGTTTTTTAGACACCTCATACTCTTGAAGTGTACAAAGTCACGGGTTAATGAATGCATCTGAAGGCTTTTTTTGCAACTATACAGTCAAACAACTATATTAGAAAGCATTGATTGATTGATTGATTGATTGATTGATTGATTGATTGATTGATTTCCAATGCATCCTATGCCACTTATTTCTCTCTTACCATACTATAAATCATACCAAATACAATTTTATATGTTGACATTTAATTCAGTGAATTTTTTGCCTCATGCAAGTTTTTCGGGTCTCTTGATCTGTTATTCTGTATTATTCTGCATATTCTTCATTAACTACAGTGAAACTAATAGGAAAGTTGTAGATGTAACTCTGACCCTAAAGAATGCTTCTGGGAGTGTAGAGGGTTAATAATCACAAAATCATTGTTTGCCAAGTTGCTGATTCCTGTGTTGGTTTCCAAGAAGATATAATAATAAAAAGAGTTGCATTGTCAGACGAGTAGCGACTGGGCAGGGCTTCCTCCACGCACAAGTGTGGCAGAGACAAAGTAAAATTCCCAATATTCCTGTTCCAAATTACCTGAACTCTAAGCGCGCACACACACACACACACACACACACACACACACACACACACACACACACACACACACACACACACACACACACACAGGTGCATAAATAGGACTCTGCGATTCAGAGACTTTGCGAGTAGTACACATTCACATGAGCTCATCCCGACAAAACCAAGCCTTATCTACTGTGATTGCCTTTTTCCACTTGGTTCCATTTTCTGGTTTCCCATCTCTGCTTCTCCTGTTCCACGTGGATGGGCGATCTGCCGGTTTCAAGTTTCCAATTCTGATTTATCCGTGTTTGGTTTTCTGCTCTGACTGTGATAAATAAACAAAACATCTCTTACCTGCAACAGCATCCAATGTAAAATTATTCCCGACATACTTAGGATTCAGACAAAAGTTTGAGACAAATATTAATCATTAAGTGAACATTAATCCTTCATCCTTTAGTCTCAGGTCAGGGTGGATCCAAAAATCTAACCTGATAACCCTGGGTCTGAGGCGGGATTTATCCATTCTAGGCCTCATGAACACATACAGAGTTACAATGAACCCTTACTGTAACTATTTGTATAACTATTTGAAACAACAATACAGTATTTAGCATGCAAGGCAGCCTAGTGGCTTAGTGGTTAGCAGTAATAACTTGTGCCTCGAGGGCTGGAGGTCTGTATCTCGCCTCGGTCTGATGTGTGGGGAGTTTGCATGTTCTTTCTGTGCTCGGTGGGTTTCCTCCAGGAACTGGAATCAACACAATGCAATCCAGGAATCAACCCTCCTTTGCACCCAAAGTTCCCTGAGATGGGGACACAGGATAAGTGATGCACATAATGGATAGATAGACAGATGTTTGAGATGTAGTCTTGGTATATTTTTTTGCTTAATTAGAGAAAAGTAGGAATCCATATGGTGTCTTAATATAAAAACCAAACTGGACCTTTGAGCTCCTTCATTGATGCTACTACTGTAAGTGAATCATGGCAACACCAATGTTGCGTCAGAAACATCTAGAGAAATCCTTTCACGCTTAGCATTGTATGATAGGAAATGCAAATTAGTAGTTAACAGGATGTGTTTGTTAGTTCTGCACTCAGCGTAGCAGCCGCACCGTTACCTGCACCATATTGTCGGGGGTGAGAAGTGCCTTAAAGTTGAAATCTTATGCCAGAAGCTGCCTATATGGATGTATATCTCTCTTAAACACAAGTCTGTAGGTCTGAGCCTAGGGGTCAACACGTGGAAATTCCAGACTCTTTAGAGAAAGAAAACATGGCGCTGTTGTGTCCCTGGATACAGTAGGGATATAATGGGATTTGGGTTTAGCTGCCTTAGATCAGCTGAAGTCATGGCTGCTGGGAGCCGACAGGTGGATGGACGGAGCGAGTGAATGTTTTGGCTGTGTACATTATGACAAAATGCAATGTGACATTTTATTTACCGTAGAGGACGGATGTTCGACAGCTGAACACCGAGAGACCTGCTCATCGGTATGCAGCCGGTGTTCGCA
The DNA here is from genome assembly GCA_011419295.1 of Clarias macrocephalus. NCBI lineage: Eukaryota > Metazoa > Chordata > Actinopteri > Siluriformes > Clariidae > Clarias > Clarias macrocephalus. The sequence goes on from JAAGKR010003671.1 coordinate 8,341, forward strand.
GTCGAGGCACATAGTGCAACCTGACTGGAGGAGTGTGAGGATGAGAGAGAGAGAGAGAGAGAGAGAGAGAGAGAGAGAGAGAGAAGGCTGTGAGATACACTCACAGATGCATGGTACAGTGTGTAGATGGAGGGAGTATGCACAGGTTGGAAAGAGTATTCAATCTCTGCAGAGCTGGTGTGTGTGTGTGTGTGTGTGTGTGTGTGTGTGTGTGTGTGTGTGTGTGTGTGTGTGTGTGTGTGTGTGTGTGTGTGTGCGTGAGAGAGAGAGAGGAGGGGGTTATTGAAGCATGAGTATATATCAGACTTCACAGACACACACACACACACACACACACACACACATGAGCGACACATGAAGAGGCTCCCGAACTCCATCCAGAATGCGTCACTGCCAGTCTCGGCATGAAAATAATATCCAGTGCATTAACACAGTGTGAAAGCTTTAATTTGAGAGGAAGCCAGCCAAACCCTTCCCGCCCTCCCGAGTGTGTGTTTCCTGCACTGTAACGTAGCACTCGATCCCAGGCACTGCGAAGAACAGACTTGTGTTTATTTATGAGCGCTTCCTGCTTCGCTCGCTTTCAATCATTCATGAGGCTCGAACGGGCATCCGAATCCAACCAGGGCAAAAAAAAAAAAAAAAAACAATATTCATGCACACATACAGTATATAGACTCCATCACCATAAATAAATTGACAGTTAATAAATCATGCCTAAACTCCTTTGATGCTGTGAGTAAATTAAACTCGTTACATTCATATTAATCCTCCACTTTGTTTAATGCTGTTTCTTGCATGTTACGAAGACTTAAACAGAGATACCGCTTGATTGACATGACTGTCGCTGACACATGTGCAATCTTAATGTTTCCCATATGTTAGGAGGTTGATTATTCATCAAGTCTGTGAATAATTGCTTGACCCGGAGTTAAATCGTGAGAAAAGGCCTGATAACCCCAACGCTACATGGAGCCTCTTTTGATAGCGGAGCTTTCACTAACCTAGCAGCTTTTCCATAAATAACACCAGTCTGACAAAGAGGGGAAAAAATAAAAAGTAACAGGCTTTGCCAAAGAAATTTAAATGTTCCTCGTGCAGGTTAAAGGTCAGTCACATGCAAACAGAGCGAGGAAATGAGTGTCGTAAATCTTCAAGTTGAAAAGTTCAAATTGGAGTAACACGTAATACAAGGACTAATCATGTTTAGAATACAGCAAGCACTGCGCTATTCAGGTAACTTTTGGTCAGTGGAGGTCACATTAGACATTCGTTTGAAGCTGATAAATAACATTTTCAACAGATGTTAGTTTTACTTTAGATATAGTTTTCTTACATAGTTCCCTGCTTAATCTTAATAACTTGTATTTCTCCCTTTCTTGCCTCCGTTGTCCCTGGTGTTTTTATTGTTTCTTTTTTTTAGTGCAATTATCGGCATGGTGGTTTCACTTGTCTCCGGGTGCTCCGGTTTCCTCCCACAGTCCAAAGACATGCAGGTTAAGGCTGACTGGCATTCTCAATTTGCGTCATTTAGTGTGTAAATGACGGGCATTGAGCTGGCAACCTGACCCATTAAGTAACTGCCCCAGAACCAATTCATACATCATTACCCGATGTACTGGATGGCGCTTGGACGGACCAAAATACCAAAAACAATTTAAGTGCAATTGATTTTAATTTTCTCAGGTTGGTACATTAAAAAAAATCTGACAAATTGTAATAAGTTCTTTCTATTAAAAACTGTAATATAGAGACTAATTGCTTGAACAGAGCAAGATCACCCATTAGGTACTTATGATTATGAGGCAATTATCTCTCTGTACATCTTGCAAATTAAAAAGGCAATTAAACTCGTATAACTCTTTCTTATCATCAATTAGAGTAAAAGTTTCCATAAAGTCACAGTATCAAGTAGAAATATGAGAACCCCTATAACAAAGTATGAATTATGAATGCCATTTGTAAGGATGAGCTAGAAAACTTTATCCTCGTATGGTTTGAGAAATGTATTAACTAATTCACCATGCTGTTTATACTGTGAAAGGTCACAAGGGGTCCAGAGCCTATCCAAGGGAGCTCATGAGATGATAGAGGAGACACCCTGGATGAGGTCCTACACAAGGGGCAACCTCTGGTGCTGAAAAATAAAGCTAATGCAAAAGTGCAGTTCCTCGAATGATCACTGGGAGCTGGATCCAAAAGTAAGTCAATTCCCATTGACCCTCATGTTAAAACGGCCAACTTTTACAACCGGGTCACAACCTGGTATGCAAAAGTTAATAAATAAATAATAAATGTTTTGGTCTCCATAGATAGATTTCCCTTTCATGACAATTGTACAGAGGTGAATTTGTATGACTCATCAGTTTGAATTATATTAAGCCATTGCACTGCAGATGTCGAACCACTAGCTGTCTGCTATGACTCACTTTAGCTAACCGGCTAAGTGGAATTATTGTACTGTAGTTTACCTTACAACAAGAAATGTAGGAATTGACATTGGACAATGAGTGATGGAGAATCAAATACGTTAGCATATAAATTAACGTTAGCCACTGAAGCATTTTAGCTAACCTAAATCGAAGATGGTAACTTGGGTACGTAGGCATGTTCCAACCAACAGCCGAGCTCAGTTTGTTGTGCCGATTTGCCCATTTATGGATTAACCAGGGTTTAGGCGGAGTCAGCTCCTGCCAAGATGGTGATGACTAGAGCTCTCACAGTTGAGCTTCAAAACTGCTCTTCAGAAAACCTATGGGTGATATCATGGGGGGTTTGCCCAGGTATTTTTATACAGTCGATGATACCTAGATAAGATTTGATTAGTTCCGAATCTAACGATGATTTTGTCAGTCATGTCGCTTGTTTACACATATGATACTGGGTTGTTAAACTAATCTAATCTCAAGTAATATGTCAGCCAGTCTGGGACATTCTGAACACAAGCGCCATACTGTACAGTATATATCTGTGATATTCTGTGTTATCTACTGATAAAATAATTAGTGGGTGAAAAGTGAAATTGTCCATGCAGTCAGTAGAAGCTGAATACGCCCAGGTAGTGTTTGCAGACACTTAACATTTAAATAGCTTGTTTAAGATTAAGCTAGTCAGCTAATTATGGGTTTCACTAGGGCAGTAATGGTTGTTTTTTAGTCCAACAGTCAATTATGATTTGTTGGAATGTTACATGAATTCATTTAGGAATGTATGTATGGTTGATGGTGAAGTTTAACATTTTAAGATTCATGTTAGAAGTCAGTACTTTCAATTTTGGGCTGCAGGAATGTCTTCAGGAATGGAGGTAAACATGTATAATCCATCCAACACAATGAAGTTTTTTTAAGCACATCTATTATGTATAATATTGCTGAAAGATTGTTCAGGTACGTGTTTAGTCAGCACAGGAATGTTTGTTCACCATGGTCATGTTTATGTGGGGATTTATTCTTTTTTTTTCTGGTATTGCTAGTCTGACTAGCATTGTGACGTGGCGGTGTGTGCGCGCTTGGCTTGTTTGCCTGTTAGATTGTGTATGCATCATATACGTATCGCTCCCCAGCCAGTACGCTGGAGGATAGTGAGAGGATAATAACCTCATAAACAGTGCGAAGAATGCAATTTACTCGTCCGCTAAGTATAAATCACCCACACTGAAGAGCACTAACCGCTAAACATAGCCCTTAAGTACAAACTATTTATCATTTTGCCACAGGAAGTGCTAATTTATGACCTGATAGGACTGTTTCTGGCCTATGAGGAATACATAAATATAGAGGGTGAATACTGGGAATTTTGATTGCTAGCATGACGGAGAGGACTGAAATCGCATCTCTGTCAACAAGTCTATGTTTACTTAAAGAGTTTTATTACTGACTACGACCCGACGCTAGGCGATATCACAGATTACACAAGCTTGAGCCAGGAATATGAACGAGTTGCAACAATGCAACAGCAATTTGTTGATGAAGTCCAGACAGTTTTTTTTTTTTTTTTTGTATATTTTGGGAACAGGGGAGCCCACTCCCTCCCACATGTTGAGAGCTTAACCCGAGAGAGCCGTGTGCGGCTACAGCGCTATCGCCACAGCGTTGAGCCCTGTAATCAGAGTGGCGCTCAGGACCGAGACTTCCGCCAGCCGAAGTCATGATTTGACAAATGGAAGGCACAGCTGCACACAGACATTTTGAAAATATTTTCTGATGTGGCTTTGCCAACCCAGTGATGACGGACTGGGGGTTGGGGGTAGAACATAACGCTAGATTTCCACAGAGAAAGAGCAGAGAGAGAGAGAGAGAGATTGAGAGAGAGAGAGAGAGAGAGAGATGCCAGCTGCAGGAATGAATTATGTGCAAAGGTTATCCAATTTGCCTTTAACCAAATGACACTGAGTTGCAGGGCTGAGCTTTATGCGGACGCTGACGAACAGCACGGTCACTGATAAGAGGAAACTAACACTGCCCAGAGATAGGAATATCTGACTGTTTTGACCTTATGGGGGCCTTGTGGTCATCAGAAGGAAAACTACTTCTTTTTATTTAATTGTTTATTTTTAATTGCAGCTTTTATTATTAAAAAAGAAAAAGGACCAAAAAAATCCTTTCAGTTATTGAGATTAAGGTTATTGTTACGTTTGGGTGTATTTAGTTGTAACGAACAAAAGATGTCAGAACAAATAGATAAAATGCTCTAAATGGATACACATACCAATAGTACACACTGTATTTTACAGTGTATATTTATACTACGTTTTTGAACAAGTTAAGATGTGTTATTGCCCCAGCTGAAATATTCATGGCGCAAACCCTTTTTTTTCCCCCATTCATCCTCTTTCCAAATTCACCATTTCAGTATCTATGTAAATGAGCTAATGCTAAGCTACTGTACACATCCCAGAGAATAGCAAAGCTGAGGAACAAGCTTGAGGAGGAGCTCTTATATGAGGTCACAATAGGGGGAGAATTTAATTGTCTTTTTTAAGCTCTGGTCAGTACAAAAATGGCTAAATAAATAAATAAATAAATCAATAAATAAATAATCCAGGGACTCACTCACTCACTCATCATTTACACCATATTATCCTATCTACAGCATTGCATGGGGGCCTATCCCAGGAGACTTGGGGCACGAGGCAGGGTACACCCCGGACAGGGTGGCAATCCATTGCAGGGCACACACAATCACATGCTTATTCACACTTTACTGGCAATTTGAATGTCTTTGGATTGTGGTTGGAAACCGTAGTACCCAGAGGAAACCCAAGGAGAACATACAAACTCTATGCATGAACCTGGAGGTGTAAGGCAACAGTGCTAACCACTAAGCCACTGTGCCGCCACTAAACAAGGGACTGGGTTTTTTTTTTTTTTTTTTTTTTGGTGTGTGTGTGTGAATGAAAATGATTTTTTTTAAGGAACTCTTCTGCATAATATGTCCCCTTTAAAGGATGCCAGAAAAGTTTACAGGTCATCTGGTTGAGACTGGACATGTCATGGGGGGCAAACAGGAAAGGTCACACGAGAAGAAAGTTTTAACCTTGATGTGTGTGAGGGAATGATGGTCAGATATTTATGTCTCAAAGAAAGGCAACAGTTATTTTGATATTATTAATAGGAACATAAAGTGTTCATGCATCCATTCTCAATACCTGCCTGGTCTGGGTCACATTGGCTTAAACTGGACTACTACAGTTGTTCATATTTTTGGACAATAGCAGCAGTTAAATTTATTATTTTGAAAACAATACAGTTGTGGTTGAGGAACTGTCAGAGTGAGGATTCACTCACCATGCTGACATTCACACACTTCTGGCATTTCTACATATGTTCCTTCACACGGTGGTAGGGTTTATATTTAATAATGAAAAAAAAAATACAAAAGTTCCAGTTAAGACCAAACCCATGTTTAAATCTAAATACAAATATTTGGATCACTGAATAGAGAAAAATTGTGTAACAACCCTGGTGTATTACATCACTGTGTGTGTTGTGTGTGTGAGTGTGTATGTGAGATACACAGTCTGTGGCCATAGCTGCATAGCTGCATCACTTGGGTCACACTGTCTGAGGGTAGTGATTAGGGGGAGATTGATGGGTGTCTCTGGGGTCAGGAATGTTTGTGTGTTTGCTCTTTGTGTTTGTTCCTCAGAGCCTCACCCGTTTCTTAGATACCATCTGTGCAAGGGCAAACACACAAACCTTATACACGTTCCTAAATATGTGTCTGATTTAGAACTGACTTCATCCATTTCCCTTTGTAATAACACAACCCTATACATTAAGACTTAAAGTCAGAATTATTGCGCCAAGACAAAGACTCTATATAGTGGATATTTTCTTGCCAAACAGTCATGCAAACTGCTGGTTTAGCTGGTGATGGTTAGTGGCAAAAGCAAACATACACCTTAGACAAAGAGCAAAAGTTCATGCTCCCTGAAGATTTGTTTTTCCATGTCCGAGGTTTTTATTTCCTTCGCCATCATATCAAAATAACCAGGTTCTTGTGTTATTTTATTACAATACTAACTGAAAGACATTACGAGTGAAAAGGAGCTTGGCCACATTGTGGCGAGGATTTATAATCCATTTTTATTGCTTAGTTATTGGTCTCATGTTTTGAATGGGCTTTTGCAGTCTGTTTTACTGGACAAAAAAAGGCTTTCTTTTCATGGATATTTGTAGAGTAGAAAGTTCTTATTTTTCTGACAGTCTCTTTTTGTTTTTTTTGTTGAATAACAGCAGTTCTCACAGAGGTACCAGCTAAAGTTCAAATCACAGGTCTATATTAATGCTCTCATTCTAATAGCTTTAATGTTGCTACACTGATCAGCCATAACATTAACACCACCGCTGGGTCAACTGGTCAATATTGATCATAACCATACAGCAGCATACTGGTGACAGGTTAATGAACACCCAAGGCTTACCCATGCCTACCAAAGGCCAGGCCATCCAGTCGGATCCCACAGAAAAGCCAATACAGAACAGGTAATAGAAAAAGCCAATGCTGGCCATAATAGAAATGCACCAGAACACCCAGTGCTCCACGGCAACATCCTGGTGCCAGACACCACAGCACACCACCAGAGGTCTTGGTCTTGTGGAGTCGTGGCCCAAGGGACTAGAGATGCCCAGGTGTCACAAGGTGAACCCAAAACCTTGGTGGTTTTAATGTTAATGGTTTAATGTTATGGTTGATCAGTGTATATTAACAGCTCATTGCATGGTAGATCCTCCAAATAATCCACAAAAAAAAAAAAAAAAAAAATATATATATATATATATATATATATATATATATATATATATATATATAGTAATAATAATAATAATAATAATAATGAAGAACATGAAGAAGAAGATTTAAACAAGTATTATTTTTCTTTTTCTTTTTGTACGTTTCCTGTAAGTAGATGTTTGTTTAACATTTATGGAAGAAGTCTCCAGTGTCAGCACCTCTGTAGTCCGAGGGAAATTTATGAAATAAAGATTTTAGCCACAGCAAAGTCTTTTCTCGTTTCTCCATTTGAAAGAGTTAAAGAGTTTGTTTACCGTGCATAAGTTCCCAGAGATGAAATGATGCCGTGATTGTTTGTGCTTGATAAAGTTCGCGTCTCTCCCAAGATCAGCGTCTCTCTCTGAAAAAGCTAAATAATCTCAGGCATTTATTGGCTTTGTGACTGTATTCATTTTGGCCGGTTCTCTAGGACAGGGGTTCCCCTGTTCACACACAGATAGACTTACAGGGATCGTGCCAAACAATGAATGTTTTTCTTCCTAAGTGTTTATATATGATACATAGCTTAATATGTGGCAGTTGTTGCTTTGGGTTAAAGGTTTTAAATTTTTTTCCCGATTGCATTTAACACCTTTGTATAGTTAACGGCTTGTAGTTTATTGGTTTCATCTCTTCTTCAAAATATTAAGGAATTTACCAACAACCAATGGTTTCCATAGACTAAATAAATGATGTATAATATATCAATTTCTAGTGCATGTATTTGTTAATTTATTCTTCTAAATAGTTCTAATGCAAGGCAATGTCACTATATCAACAGATGATGACCTGAGGTCAAGATGTAGACATGATACAGAATTTTAGAAGCCAAGACAAACACTTAAAAATTTGAAGGCAAATTCTTTGTCATGATCCTTTATCCATTTCTAAGCATTTTTTTTTCTTTTTTTGTGGTGTGGCAGGGAACATTTATCCTGTTGATTTATGGAAATACCATGATAGGGCATACTTAGTCTGGAACAATGTTCAGATGGGTGGTTAGCAGCAGATTTCCCAGCACATCATTGCCCAGAGCATCACATTGCCTCCCCCAGCTTGCCTTCTTTCCATAGTCTATGACAGTGACCTTCTTCTCCTCCTCTCAAAATGTGATTCATTAGACCAGACCACCGTCTTCCACTGCTCCATGATTGTATTTTAATGCTCATGTTCCCATTGTAAGAGACCTTCCAGTTAAGGACATGGTTCAATATAGATGACCGGATCAGGCCAGAATATTTTCCAGGCATTTTTTTTCTTGTAGACCAGACTTCTTCATCAATGAGCCTCGGACTCCTTTGATCAAGTTGCCATTTCACCATGTACTAACCACTGCATATGGCAACATCCAGCATGTCCTGTTGTATTGGAGGTGCCCTCGCTCAGCCGTCTAGTCATCTCCATTTGGCCCTTGTCAAGATCACTCTCATATCCATACACTTCAGAAACTGACTGTTCACTTTGGTGCAGTATACTGTATCCCACCCCTTGTCGGGTGCCACTGTAATGAGATTATCAAAGATATTCATGTCAACTGTCAGTGGTTTTAATGTTATGGCTGATTAGTGTATATTATTTATTTATCTGATTTAATACGAGGATCAGGTAGTGGCTTTATATTTGATTTGGTGGAGTTTGTGGAGTCACAGTACTGAACAGAAGTACCAGATGTTCCTGCCCTAACCAATTGTTTTTCTATTTCTTTTTCTTCTTTTGTGCCCAACATGTAATATTCAAGTAAACCCTGACTTTTTCTTGTAGCACTCTACTTATTATGAGCGGTGTAACTCTGGGAAATGTTCTGTGCTGACTCTGAAATCATTGCACCGGGGAACTGAAAACTGCTTGCACTACATTTCTGCCTTATTCAGTGCTGTTTGTTAATCTCAGCCATGCAGCCAATACCTGTTGTTCTTATCATTATGGTTGTTGTTGTTGTGGTTGTTGCTGATGTTGTTTCCGAGCATTCCGTACATACCCACAGGAGCATTTTCCTAAGCGCAGAGGGAAAACCGAGCCTCCGCTTCTCGTTTTTTTTATTTATTTTGTTTGTTTGTTTTTTCAGGATGCTCATTAGCCAGCTTCCACCAGCATCCCTTACAGCCATCTCAGCATAATCAAGAAAGTGAAGGCATTCTGCAGGGAAGACGGAGGAGAAAGACGCTCCGGTCCTGATTGGCATTTCCGACGCGGCGTAAGACAAAGCAGATGCTCTGGACCCGAGAATTAGCTCTTCTTACAGTAGTATCACAAGTGTTTAAGGATTTGTAATTGGACTTAACTAGTCTAGTTAATGTATTATTGCTTATTGGGCTGATTTTGAAAGAAAGTTGTTTCTGTGTGTGTGTTAATGTGCAATGCACTTTGTGTTTGAGCTTTGTTCAGACAAAGAGCCATGCAGAATTAAAGATTTATTTTCATACCACAGTTTTTATGGATTACAAAGTGCGGAAAAAAAAAAAAAGAGTAAAATGCTTAAGTTAAGAGCTCCACTAAGATTACGGTCAGTTAAACAGGAATCAGTAGAGTTAAGGGAAAGATAAAATCGAAACATGAAGCTCAAACACACACACACACACACACACACACACACACACACACACACACACACACACACACACACACACACAAAAAAAAAAAATATATATATATATATAATAATAAAAAAGCAGTACCAGGTATGTGAATAATAAAGATACAGTAGGTAGGTAGGATGCTGAAACTCTGCAGCAGTTAACAATAACGTTCTTTAAATATAGTTATTTTAAAGAATACTACATGGTCCAGAGTTTATTCATATGGAATTAATGTAATAATTCAATTTGTCTTTGTCTTAATGTTGCTTAAATATCATATTTATATCCTTCAGCAGTGTTACTCTGCACTTCTTTCCAGCCTATGATGAATCTGAATTCCATCGAATCCCCAAACTCTAGTTTGAGACACACACACACACACACACACACACACACACACACACACACACACACACACACACACACACACACACACACACACACACACACCTCTCAGGTCTGGAAAGGAAAAAACAAAAGGGCGCCAGATGTGGAGGTCTGAATTAACATATGTTATATCTGTGTGTGTGTGTGTGTGTGTGTGTGTGTGTGTGTGTGTGTGTGTGTGTGTGTGTGTGTGTGTGTGCACTCTGACAGGAAATGAGACGATCTCTTGGGTCTCCATTGCCTTCTGTGGTGACCGTAAGGAAAAGTCTGGAAAAACTCATTCCATAATCACGCAAAGTGCCTCTCCGGCCAAAGAAAACAGTGTCACCCTGAATCGCCTCATCAAATTTCCTGCATGTTCTCAAGGAAAGAAAACGCTTTGAATGTGAGAAGTCTGAATTGTTGCTAAGTTATATGGCTAAAAAAAAAAAAAAAAGACAAAACTTGTAGATATCCTAAGAGCAGGTCTTTATGCGGCAGCCTCCAGCTTCAGGTCCTAAAGACACTGACTGTCTCTTCAAACGAAGGGCTCTTCTAAATTCCTGAGGGCCTCCATCATGTTGATATGCACTTTTACCTCGGAGCCATACCTGAGGCTCTGTGCAAGCGTGTGTATGTGTGCATTGTGGAAAAAGAACCCTGCGTTTTTTATTCCTGGAGATAACACATTTGACCCAGGAGAGCCTCAGCTTGCACGCTCCATTAGCTTCCCGCTGTATGCATTGACCTCATGAAGACCAGGCTGTAATACACTCATCAATATTTCAGCCTGAACTACACCGGGCCACAGGCTACACACAGCTTAACCCGAAAAAACTCATTGCTTTTTCACTCTCCCTGGAGAAAGTGACCATGTAGTAAATGTGATTTAACACACTGCGGTTTATTTTATTCAGTTCAATGATTTATACAAACCCTGCTTCAATCAAAGCATTTGATTTGCAGTTTACACTCTGGGAACAAAAAGGCTCTCAGTGCAAGAGTCGTTTGGACACACATTTTGTTGTTATTGATGATATAAAACCATCTGCCTGGGGTCCTAACCAATTACTGGTCTAGACTTTCTATAGTATACAATCCTAATTAGATAACTAAATAAATATCTGTAGTTATTCGACTTGGAACCTCCCATAAACTCTTTATATTAGACCATTATTACATCCTTTATCTATTTTTTATATTATTTATATATTAGAGAAATTCCATTTGTAGAAACATATAACCAGCTCCCTAAGGAGTTGCTTGATTTTCACACTGTCTATCTTTGCCCTTGCGTACACTCGTAGTTTCTTTAGTGTTCTTTGTATAATTAACTTCCACTTGGAACCTTCTCCAAATCACTCTTTGAAATTAGGACCTTTTCACGCTTCTTTGATTTACATGACTAAGGGCCAAAGCAATTTCTTAATTAAAACTTTGTTCGGGGTTACAGTGGCTCAGTGCTTGCTTCACACCTTCAACATTGGGGATTTAAATATTGCCTTTGGTTTGTGTACAGTACTGTACTGAGTCTTGAGCCACCCCCTCATTTCTTCATATTAAATTATGTAGATTGAATTAAAGAAATGGGAACAAATGTTTTACTGCGACGGGTTTCAAAGTGCCTAAAGATACAACAATAATCATATTTATTTATTTATATATTTTTTTAACAACCTCATTTCCCCTCTCATCTGTTCCAAGCACTCAGCATTTTTTTTTTCCATCAACAGTATACTAATCATCTGCCTGATCATCTCTCATCATCTACACCTTTTTATCACTGGTTCATGCTTTAAGTATTTTTTTTTTTTTTTACTTTTCTATCATGACTGAATGATTCATGACTTAATAAACAAAAAATATAACTTTTCAGATAGTCAACGACTGGACTAAAAATGGGAGCTCAAAACATTCTTCAGGAACCCTGGAGAACTACTCCTCAAGACAAGCATTCAACAAATACATGAAAGTCCGGCTCTTTGGGAGCAAATTAGAAATAAGGGTTGGTCCAAGACTGTATTGTATTTGGAGTTAGTATGTTTTCCCTGTACTTTAAAGGCGTCCACCAATTCCTCCACCGTAATGCAAAGACATACGTTGTAGGCTAATTGGTGCTTCCAAATTGCCCTTAGCATGGGATTGGGTGAGTGAGTGTATGAGTGCCTGTGCCCTGTGATGGGCAGTATAGGAAATGAGGGAGGGAGGCAAGGAGCGAGGGAGTGGATGAGTCAATGGATGAATGAATATAACTTTGTACTGGTTACTCTTAAAACAGTTGGTTCTTTGAATAATCAAACAATATTGGTTTCCTAAAGAAATAGAATACTGTACTTCTTTTGTGTGGTTCTTCATAGCACATTTTAAAGTTTCTCCTAAACTAACAAGTAAAAAAAAAAAAAAAAAAAAACAACAACCTTGTGGTGTTAGATTCAATCATCTCCTTTAAAGGTGTCTGCTGTAGTGTGTCATAATTTTCTGTAATATCTCTACTACTGTGTTGCTTTGCAGCAATATTTCCTGACATTTTATTAAAAAAAAAAAAACAGTTTAAATCAAGCAAACAAGCAATTTCAAGCTTTGTTCCTTGATTAAAATGCAAGTGGTGGAAAAAAGAGTGTGGATATGAGGAACTGAGCTCAATCACAGAGTTTTCCTGCCATGATGGATATGAAACGTGATGGTTGAAGTTGGAGTGTTGGAATGCTCTAGCTGCTACTGTACCTGTCCTTGACCTGTCTGGGATCTATGGAAAGCTGAAAAGGCTTTGTGTTCCTCTTCTTCTGAGAACAGTCGTTGCACCTTTCCTTGATCTTTAAAAAAAAAAAATGGAGCTGGTTCTGGTAAGAAAATCCATACCATTTATTGTGGTCTTTAACACAGGCTTTGACAGATGGCATGTATACGTGTAGATGATTTCTTACAAAGCACCGTGCCAACAAAATAATTTGCGAGCAAGTGTATTTACACATGTTAATGCATGTGTGAACAGTCGCGCACATGCTCATGCAGCCGTGGATACCAAAATTCTGACAATATAGTGGATTTAATTTGCTCCGACTTCAATCAGCGATGCAGCCTCTTCCAGGAGCAGGATGCGTGCGCTACTTCATTACCACTCCCCTTGCTGTCTTGGCAGGTTGGCAGAACCTGATTAGTCAGAAAAGGGAACACACTGAGAGGAAGATGACATTTGCTCAAAATAAACCCTAAAAAACATTGCCACCTGGCTGCTTCTCACTAATACCAGAAGCTCTGATTAAAGGTTCAGTCATACGGCGCGTTTCTTTCACCTGACAAACTTTGGTGAAGGAAGAGGTACTGCGAATTTGATTTATTCATGCATTTATTTATTTTTTTATCTATGATAACGGCACCAAACAAAGTCTACCTAGGTGAAAATTCTCAACTCAAAGGTCATTTAGTCACTCCAGGATTGCCAAGGCATAAAACGTTATCTTAATGTTCCTTAATAGTTTATATTTCTAATAACCACGCGTTGTAAACCTGTCATGGTATTGTTCTAAGTTGTCATTACAGTGTTCATTAATAATGGACATCATGACATGCCTACAGTTTATAATACATAAATAATCATTTTCTATTTTTCTGTCAGACTGCTAGTGGTAAATAAAAGACAAGGCTTTATACATTAGTATCAATGACGGCAAAACGAAAAGAAAAAAAAAGTGGATTTCTCGTCAGGATGAGTTGAGATGATATCGAACCCAGTCCTCATCGAAAACTCTGGTGAGACAGATGCTAAGGGACAATGATCCACATTCTTCTCTTTTTCTCGGCGCCAAATATTGGCAGGTCATTATAGCCAAGGGCCAAAGTGTCAGATCAATTCAGGCCCCCAGTGGCAGGACCACCTTGGATACAGGATTAAATATGACGATTGCCAAATATCTGCTGAGTCTCCTGGATAATACAGGGCTAATTAGCTTAATGCATTCATGAACCTGTCACCTCTTTGTATATAGTATTACCTCATATATCAATTTAATTCATTTACAGAAGCTGCAGGCCCCTGCTATTAAATTCTTCTCGGATATTGATATAGTCAGGCATCTTGATTTTAAATATGTCACGACACGCCACGTCTCTTTCAACTTGACTCTTGAAGTCGTCTTTAGCGGCGGCTGCCAAAACATCAGACCGTCCAGCCGTCTGCGCATTCATCTCAGTTTCAACCCTCCCGAGTGTGCACACGCTGAAATACCAAGTCACATCCACTGTAGTCAGGCTGGATTTCACTCTCTGTGCCTTAAACAGGAAACACTATCGGTATACAAGCAGCCTGGCAGCCGGCGCTACATCCGGACGACGAACCCAAGACACCCAACAGATGGGACCCTCCAGTGCCGAGGTGGTGGGGGTGCAGCGAGGGATCCTCCACCCCCATCGATGTGGCCTGGAATCAACCAGGACAGACATCTGTCAGTGTCCCCAGACAGGTGACTCCAAACCCTCACAGGGCAATGAAATATGTATGAAAGTAGAATGTTGTATCTTAAAAAAAAAAAAAAAAAAAAAAAAAAAAATGGAAAGGTGGTGTGTAGATAATCAATGCTTCAGCAAGTCCTGCTTCTATTGATTATGCATACATGTTTAATTTTCTGCCATTTTGTTTTCAAATGATAGCAAGAACACTGTTTAAACATATTTAAAAAGCATAAAGTAATAAGCTCTATCCGCTGCTGTCAGCTTGAATATTACACACCGCTCATGATTTTTCTCCTCTATCCAAGCAGGATGACTAACACACATCAGCAGCATTACATTTTCATCTCTCTCTCTCTGTCCTCATGCTTCCAACCTCAGCACTAACGATGTTCGGTTTCAAACTGCGCTACACAAAACCCCCAACACAAACAACTTCATTATGTTCATATTTGGAAACCGATGTATCAAAGTTTCTCCTCTCCAGATGGCACTGGCTGTTATGAACTTTCCAATTAAGTGTGAGTACCTGACCGGGCCTAGCGGATAATTGACCTGCGCTGGCAGTGGAGCAGAGGGGCCACGGGCTAATGGAAGGCAAATCCGCTACCTGGGGAAATGAGTGTATTCACACTAATCCGCTGGCCTGAAGGCTACGGGCTGCTTTAATGGGGGCTCGGAGGGGCCAGCGCATTGTCCACACTGCCTGTCAAGAGCACTGCAACACGTGAGACGACTTCCACTACACGCCTGTCTGTCCATCGTTCTGTCTCACTGTCGCACTTTATTGATTTAAATTTTTTACTTTTTTTTCACGCAATCTATATACATGAAAAAATGGGAGAATTTAAATATTTTTTGTTTTAGACTAAGAGTTGTGCTTTAGAGACTATTCGATTTGTAACTATGCTTTTGAAATCAAAATTATAAGAGTATAGCAAGCAAAATCAGGGTCTTAGGAACATCAGAGTGGGATTTGACTTTAAAAAATATTCAGAATCAGAATTCTGTTTTTAAGATGATTGAAATTGTTGTCATGCTTTTACTTAAATATCAGACCTGAAACTATATTTTTAAGATTATTAGAATTGGGTTTGAAGGCTCTCTCAATATAATCATGCTTTAAGAAAAATCGGCATCAAAAACATGTTTTACAAATGCTTATAAAAGTTTTTAAAAATGTTGGAAACAGAACTATGTTTTTTGTCTATGAGAAGTATGATTTTAGGAATAACAAAATTTGAATATCATTTTCTTTTTATTGTAATCAAAATCTTGCCAAACTATTGTACAGTAGCTTCATCTTTGGATCACCCGAATCATAGTTGGAATCCAAATATTACTATTAGGCCTGTAAGAGAATTCATGGTTTATGGAATATTATAATTACAAATATATATATATATATATTGTCATGCGCACTCAACGCGACCGGCACTAGGACCCGGAAGTAGTACGGTCGCGATTCAGGAAGTATAAAAGGAAACAAGATGGCGCCGCACATCACTCAGTCATTGAGTTTTCCAATGCCGTCTCC
>JAAGKR010003671.1:28252-47990 GCA_011419295.1 Clarias macrocephalus
GACAGCTCCAGGGTTTTAGAATTTTCTTGTGATTAAGTCCTGAATCCTAATTAAGTCCTGAATCATATTTTTAAAGACACTGATTGCAGTTATGCTACAGTGTGACATTCTTGTAATTTGCCATGCAAAGTCAGGACTTAATCACAATAAAATTCTTCTAGTATTTACATTTTGGCAGTAACATATATAACACGATATGTCAAATCATGTCTAAGCCTACAGGTAGTCAACTTCAACAGCAGCTGCTATGGTAGCCTCATCTTTCTAGAGGATGTTGATGAATAAAAGATAAAACTGAATACCTGTGAAAATGTAAAGAGTTAGCCAGGTATCTACTTGAAGTTGTAGCCTTCACCTACTATAAATTAATAGCTTAATAAATACTTAATCAATAACTACCAAATGGTAACAGACTGAATAGGTAACATACTGTACTATCAGCGTGAGCTATTGAGCAATATTTGCTAATCAGTGTAAAATTGACGTCTAATGTACAAGTCATTTAGGGTTGACCTCAGTGACAGTTAGCATTGGTTTCTGCTATTATTATTATTATTATTATTATTATTATTATTATTATTATTATTATATAATTCTATAATGGAGAAGTTAAAGAACGTTATATTTTTTAATCAAAATTAAAATAATGATCGCACATTTGAATGGAAACTATAGCACAATATTACATTTACAGTAACATTAGTCAGCTAGGCTTATACTGTAGTTATTGACCTCAGTGGACTAAAATCTCACCTACAACATTCCTTTTAACTAGCCATAACATTTATTCACACTGTACATGTTTGTCGCAAAAAATGCAGCAACACAACTTCAAAGGCACCACATTGTGTGTTACGTATCAGTAAACATTCCAACTATCTTCCCCGAATGTGGTTTCACGACTACGTGGCATTCTTTCATGCACAAAGTTAATGTTTAACAACAGTGAAATGCTCAGCATTCTAAATGTAAATAAGCCGAGTGTTTGTTGGCTGCTTGCTAAGCTGCACCCAGAGCTGCACAGAGTGTTTCAGAGGTATTGCAGAAACGCACGGTTCAGGTTCCTATTTAACCTCCTTCATAGGAAGCATTTTCCGAACTCATCATCTCTTAAACAACCTGAGGGACAGAGCGTGAGATGTGGGAGAACTAGAACTGACAGATATGTGTCCATATGTGTGTGTGTTGTGTGTGTGCTTGCTTATTCTGGCACAGGCATATTCTCCCATAATCAGGGAACAAAATCTACCTAGATGGTATAGCGTGGTCATTCAGTACATTTAGGTCATTAGTGGCCACTATATACAGTATGATGGGCGCATTGCTTCACATGTTCCCTTCGTACCCTGATAGAACCATCACTCTGGGATAGGAACAATCGAGACTCATCAGACCACATGACCTATTTCCATTGCTCCACAGGCCAACTTTTTTGGTGCTTAAGAAACTGAAGCCTTTCTTCTTTCTCTCTAACAAGTGGTTTTCTTATGATCACCAAGTTGTTTACATGAGGGAAAAAAAAATCTTTCTTTCACTATTAAACATAAATTTGCTTTCTACTGGGATGCAGTTGTACTGCACTGTTACAGTTGTGTAGCAGTAATAAAAGTTGACTGTTCAGCATCATCCTAAAATATATTAGTAATGTGTTGGACAGATCTTAATCCAATTCCATTCATTTTAAGTCTCTGTAGTTGTTGTCTTTGCTTGAGTCAGGCCAGTAATTTAACACTTCTGAATGGCGACATTTCTTTTCAAATTGCACATTTTGGTATTGTATAGGAAGGTACTACTTAACTGAGTATCCATCACAAGTGATGCATTTGTGCCAAACCTGAATCTCAAGTCCTCTTCAGGTTCAAATTCAGGTGTGCTCTGTTATATTGGATTGTTCCACCCATTTGGTCCAATCTACCATATAGCCTGGTTATTTCACCCTCAACTTCCAAGGAGGCTATGAATAAGTGCATACAACAGCACACATCTGTATGTGGGTTTTTTTTTTTGTTGTTGTTCTTTGCCAGAAATTCATCATCAATGACATCTGATGGGTTTTTCCCAAAACTACCACATAATTACACAGATAAATGTAATGACAGTATCTTCTAAAATGTCTTCCCTCTTGGGTTTTACCTTTTATGACTAATCGTATATTAAGGCTGCATTCAAACAGTTTCCCAAAATGGGAAATTCTGTTTTCAGTATCTGGATAGGAACTGCCTTCTAAAAGGAAATAAATTAATATTTAGAAGTCTGAAACAACATTTAGAATGTATAGCCTGATCTTTCATGTTTTCTGGAAGGAAGAGTTTTTTTTTTTATTTTACTTATTTTTTTATAGTGATGACGGATGATGTCCAGCAGGCTGTTGAGAAAGTAAAATCTAGATTTTCAGTAATAGTGGATCAGGAGGCCATAATAGGAGCATGAGGCAGGAATACATCCAGAATGGGACTACATCCATGAACACACAGTAATTCAGAGCATGTCGTTTGGTGGTTAGCACTGTCGCCTTGCACCTCCAGAGTCTGGGTTCGATTCTCACCTTGGGCTCTGTGAGCACAGAGTTTGCATGTTCTCCCATGTTTGGTGGGTTTCCTTAATGTACGTTGGTTTCCTTCCACAATTCAAAGACTTGACTAGATTTGGCTAACTGTTGATCAATAATTGCCCGTAATGTATAAATGCTTGTGTGGATGTTTACTGGAGGTCCTACCATGGTCGTAAAATGGGAATAAATACAATGGTTGCCAATGCTCTCCACGATCCCTAATTAAACTACAGAGGTTCCTGGATGGATGGATGGATAATTGGATGGATGGATGGATGGATGGATGGATGGATGGATGGATGGATGGATGGTATCCATTGATTGATTGGCATGGTTTTGGGATGTGGAAAGAAACAGGAAAACATAGAGGAAACATACTGTGATTATGAGGAGAACACTAAATGGAAAAAAAAAAAAAACACACACACACCAGTGTTGCTAAGTTGTGTTTATTCCTCCGAGCACCCAATCGTCATGTTCACTGAAACATTTTCATTAGCTCCTTTTCATTTGCAGTTAGTCTCCCTCACCGTGCAGTGCAGTGGTATGACCCGGGGTTATTAGCACTCATCAGTATCACCGCCCTGTCTTACTTTGATCATGCAGACAGCCAGACAGGCCTGCCATGCCCAGTTCAACGGTTTATTGTTGCTATTTTTGCCTCGTCACACACAGTAAGGACTCCAAGCCTTGGATGACATGTACCGCAATCTGTCCTCTAATTTGTTTTATTAATATTCAGATATAAAGTTCTGGAAGTGTGCTGCTAAGGAAAGCACAGCTAGTTTATCTCATTTAGCAAGCCCCTGTGGTGTAGGACTCACTCTCTGTGATGAACACACACTGGCTATTCTGTTTAATTGAAGCAAAAACTGTGTTTCTCACTAGCACGCATTTGCAATTATTTCACTGTCTGTTTCTCACTCTGTCTGTCTGGCTGTCTGTCTGTCTGTCTGTCTGTCTGTCTTTCTCAGCACCCATCTGATGACTGCTAGTATGCAGGATTGAAATGATGTGACACAATGGTTTTGCAGGCTTGTGATTTTATGGAATCAGTAAAAGGAGTTCTAAGTCACAGACAAAAAAATAACTACAGTGTATTTTTTTTTTATTTTGTATTTTTTTGTTTTGTCTTATAAAACATATTCTTACAGCAATATCGCAAGAAAATTCCTTTGTTTAAGCATCACCTTATCAAGCCTTAACTAGGGCAATTACTACAAATGTACAGTACTGTGCAAAAGTCTTGAGACACTCCTGTTTTCTCACATTTTGCTTTCAAGACTAGTCTCGAGGAATAGTTCTCCGGGCTTCTCTCTCTCTCTCTCACTGCTACAGTCTCGGGTACTGTCGTGCAGATTGTGTTGCTTTGCCTGTTTTTCTATACATAGCTTGTTTTGGTTGAGAGGCAGGTTCAGTTTTCAAGCCTCATGATATTTTGCTCAACCATGTGGCAATTAGAATGTCAAATCAAACACCATGAAAGAAAAAGACAAAACAAACTTGACTACTATTTCTGACATGCTGCGTTTTCCACAAGATCTTAAATGATGGTTGTGGGCAACAGACACAAATTTGCACGCACACACATACGCACACACATATATACACACACACAAATTATCCAGTGAGTGTAAACATGTCATAAGGTTGACCTTCAGAGACCGTGGCCACATCCATCATCCAGCCGGGGCCCATTTGCTGTCCACACCATCCTATTTGTCAGTGCCTGGCCCTCCCTCTGACCTTTGGAACCACAAGTAAACACACACACACACACACACACACACACACACACACACACACACACACACACACACACACACACACACAGACACAAACACACACACACACACGCTAAAATCATCCATTCAAGTTCAAGGGTAGGCATTTTTGCAAGCGCAAGGATTCACAAAATATTCAATGATTGGACAAGATGCCAATCCAAGAGTGGTGATATAGAGCATATGAGGTGTTATATATAATTATTAATAATAATAATAATAATAATAATAATAATAATAATAAGAACAATAAGAACAAAAATAAGAACAAAAATAAGAATAAGCCTAGCAAGAGCTACAAAGCTAACCAGATTCTAACACAATGCTGAATACCAAATCCAACCCCTGATCATGGGCACTAGTTGGTGTGTGGAAGAAGGGATCCTAAATCTTGAATAATGCATTAGCTTTTCCATATTACATTCTTTTGGAAGTCATACGTAGATAGATAGATAGATAGATAGATAGATAGATAGATAGATAGATAGATAGATAGATCGATCGATCGATCGATCGATTGATCTAACTCAAAGATAAATCTCTACGTTTCTCAGGACTGTCCACCGCCGCCTCCATGGTTTATTCTTCTCACTTTTTAACTACATACAATTAAATTTTATCTGTATGGCACTTTAAACAATTGGCATTGTCGCAAAGCAGCTTTACACAATAAAAGATTTTTTAGTTTCTTTCCTTCTTAGTTTCTTTTATACTATACAGTCAGGATTTCTTCTTATAGATATATTATGTAACTATTTACCCTGCATAGGCCAGGTGGAACAGTGGCATATAGGTTAGCGCTGTCACATTGCACATCTTGGTTTCATCTTGTCTTCCATCTGTGCGGATGGAGTTTGCATGTTCCATCCATGCTTGTTTGGTTTTCTTCTAGTTTCTTCCCACAATCCAAAGCTGACTGGCATTTCTGTTTCGCCCCCGTGGTGTGTGTGCATGTGTGCCTGATCCCTGTGAGAGGTTGGCACTCCATCCAGAGTGAACCCTGGGATAGACTCCATGACCTACACATGATGAGTGCTATAGATAATGAATAGATATAAAACTAGGCCAAATTTCAAATGATGCCTTGTTCACTATAAGTGCTCACTATGTAAGGTGTAGATTCTAGATAATAAACTATGGATTCCAAAAAAAATTGCCATTAATGGAAGCTAAAATGAATAGCGACCTTTGTATCAGATTATTCCAATTTTTAAATCAAACTGTATGTATTTATTAAATATAAAAGAGACAAATTTGCGTATACACACACACACACATACACACACACACACACCACACACACACACACCACACACACACCATGGTTTGTAATGGCTCCGCTCCAGCCGGGAGTGATTTGTGTGGGGTTCACTTCAGGATGCGCTGGAATTCGCGGCAGTTAGGAAAAGGCTAATGAGTGACAAACGACTTCATTACGGGTCACTTCCTCCGGGGTCATCAATCTGGGACTCATCTGCCGTCCATTGTCTAATCAATCCACCACAGTTACACAGTACAGGAGCTGGACACACCAGCATGGAGCAGGGATTTCAATCAGACATGGAGGCGTCCATACTTCACGTATAAAGCTTGTAATTTAAAATCTTATTCTTTGTCTTTTGCAATGTAAGAGGTTTAGTGGAAGACCTTTGCCTTAAATTTACTGTCTATTTACATTTCTTCTGTGGTTCTGCATGGAACTGTGTGTGTGTGTGTGTGTGTGTGTGTGTGTGTGTGTGTGTGTGTGTGTGTGTGTGTGTGTGTGTGTGTGTGTGTGTGTGTGTGTGTGTTTGTGTGTGTGTGTATGGAGGGGTACAAGGTGCCCCCCACAGATGCCTCCTGATGTGATGACAAGTTCCAAAGCCCTCGTGCACAGCTGGAAGCCCCGAGCCAGAGACATCTGAAGCGTCCCCCACCTCGCACGACCAAAAACACTCAGACAACCAGCTTGTACCCTTCCCATATTTTCTCTCTCTCTCTCTACCCCACTGTAGCTCTGTTCTTCTCGGTTACTAGCTTAAAAGAAATACAGCATGAAGGGTAATTTGGGATGCAAAGGTAGTTTAAAAGAAACTTAATGGGTTTATTGTTCACAGAGCAGGAATGAAGAAATTTTTTGGAGAAGGTATTATTATTATTATTATTATTATTATTATTATTATTATTATTATGTAAAGCTGCTTTGCAACAATGCCTATGGTTAAAAGCACTTACACAAATAAAATTTCAATGAATCAAGTTAGAATAATTCATTACTACCTAGTTTGGTATTTCATCATGCTTTTACATAATTTATTATTATTATTATTATTATTATTATTATTATTATTATTATTATTATTATTATTATTATTCTGGGGGCCATCTGTAAATCTGTTCCTTTTTGAGAAGTTGCCGCCATACACATTTATAGATTCATTCATTTATGGATTCAATAATTATATATTTTTCAGCCTTTATAATAATATATATATTATTATTATTATTATATAAAATAACACTTTGCATACATTATTATTTAAGTACAAATTAATAATATTTGACTTTTATTTTGCATTCATGGATCACCAACACCAAAGTCAGCATAAAACTTTCTTGCTAGCTTTTCACCCGTTCACATAAACTGGCTTTTAATTTTTCAGCAAGTGAGTTTTATTCTCCTGTGACTCATATCAAGTCAGGTATAAGGTCATACTGGTTACTTTTGCTCTATGGTCAATAAAGAAATTATTCAAATTTTATATTTATTTCAATATTGGTTAATAAATCTCTTATGTTCCTGATCCTTCAACAGAATTGATTAGTTTTAATCCTATATGTTCTTTTAAAGCACATTAATGAACAGTTTTGAAGCTGGTTACTCCTGTTGTCATGGAAACACATGCATTTTTCTTTTTAGGGGAAGTAGGGAGATTCTGGGATCAAAATGAGCCAGAGGGTTCCCCTTTTTCTTACTACATCACAGAAACATCATTTTAATATTTAAAAATGGATTTTTTTTTTTAAAATAAGGCTCTGCTCGTAAACAAACTCACACTGTCCATATCTCAGCAATCGAACATGATACAGCAATAAACTTGGTAATAAAATAGAGTTTATTGATCCTGGAATCTGAAAATAAACAAAACTCAAATCTCTCAAAATGCGATTTCGTACCTGATTTGATGTGCCTGCTCATGTATTTGGTCAGCCCTCTGCTTGAGGTATATTATTTTGGAAAGTGTTTCTACATTGTCAGCTCCATGAGAGTAAAATTAAACATTTTCATTTAAATATGTTACATGAATGTCAATGAATGCAAATAGTGTATCATTGTAATCTTTGCATTAAACACTCGAGCCTGAGCTTAACATATGTCAGGCCACTTAAGCATGCTTGTAGGAGTGGAAGTACTTCAGCAGCCAGAGACGCTAACAAACACAAGAGCTTGCTCAAGAAGGGTAATTACAAACTCCACTGAGAGAGAGAGAGAGAGAGAGAGAGAGAGAGAGAGAGAGAGAGGGAGAGAGAGAGAGGGGAGGGTGACGTGGGTGAAAAGGGTTAAAGGTCAAAGAGAGCTGCTTCCAATCAGTGTTGTTTAAGCAGCTGCCCTGCCGGAGCTAGGCCACTCGACAGCATAACACACTGTGCAGCCATTTAGCTGAATGGATGGACGGAAGAACGGAGAGAGGGGGAAGGAAAGGAAAGGAAAGGAAGAGGAATGTACTAAGGAAGGACACCAATTAAGATGGAATGAGGCCATCAGTGAATCTGTTCTTTTTTGAGAAGTTGCTGCCATACGCACTTATCGATTCCAGCAGGAATATGTAAAGACATCACCATCATTAAGTGATTGTCTTTTTAATAAAAATGACCCAGAATATTTTAATTACAGTCCATTTTATGTAGCTGAAGTTGTGATTAAAAGGCTGGACAATAACACCTTCTTAATCCTTCCTTTTATAACTTTATCTATATCTTTTGTTTTGTGAAGAAAAAAAAAGTGCAGTAAGGTTTTTCCAATTTGCTGTGTACACAATACACTTTGGGACATGCCATTTTGCTAAAATAATCAACAGTGAGGTAATGTGGTGTGGACTTACAGAAAGTGGAGTAACTTTACCGTGCATTTCCTGAACTGTCCTGTTTAATAAAATTGACTTTCGAGGGGTCGCCACAGCGTACTATGCGATCCACACAGGTTTCATTCCAGATGCCCTTCGTGATACAGCCCTTCCATTTTTATAACTGGGCTTGTGACTGGCACTGCATGCAGCTGTTAGGTAGTATGATGGGATGTGACAACCAACCAGGTGCAGGGCTCGAACCTGGATCCTTAGATCCTCATACAACAACCTAGAGCCTCATGTGAAATAAACATCTCCTGAGACAAATGCTTTTATAAAATGCTTTTCTTGAATGCAGTGAAGTCTTGAATGTTTATAATCTGATGGAGCATCTGCCAAATAAGTCACCGTGTAAGTTGTTACTATGGAACTGATTAAGATATTAAATATAAAAGTTTGCTTCAATTAGTGGTTTCTAATATTTTAATGAACATATTTTGAATCTACAATTTCTTAATATACACCAATCAAGCATCCACGGGTTCCACCAGACAAATAAATTCAGTCCATAGACGCCCCATTCCACAACCCGCAGCCCTAAAGGCAAGGGGAACCCAAAACATAGGTCGTTTAAAATATATGACTGATCAGTATAAGATTTAAGTTTTAGTCCTATTTTTAGACAGAATTTACTAATTGTTTTAAGCAAGTTTCTTGTTCAATTAGAAGATAATTTGGGGAATTTAAAGTTCTTTTTTTTCCTAAAGGATATTCTTAATTTTCGTACAGTTAACACCTAAAAGCAAAATGTGTCAAAAAATAGACTTAATGATCTTGGGTTTGTTTTGCTTTGATCTTTAAAATTACTATCATATCACTTCTTACAGTGTTGCAGCTAAAACTGCTGTCCGAGTTATCAACAATTTCTAGCCAATCAGATTTGAAGGATTCAGCAGTGACATGGTTTAATTCTTTGTAACGAGATAATAATGGAGCAGGAATTATTCATGTGATTAAAAAAAACTCCTATTAAAATGAATAGGTTGGCCTACATCTGTGACACAGAGATGATTGCTTTCCAAATGAGCAGAAGGAGAAAAATAAGACAAGTCACATATTTTATTCACTATTGCAATTCTCCTTCCCTAAAGTTGTAATCTTCTGTGTTCCATAAGCCTGGATAAATAGGCCTCATTTGCATTCAAAAGACAAGGAGACTGACAGCAATTTAGGAATTATGCTGAGAGGATTGGATAAGTGTTGGGAGCTGCCCAGCTCACATCGCTCCAGCTGTTATGTCCAAGTGGCTTACATCTGCCAGAGCGACAGTGGGGAGGAAGCACCGTGTTGTTCTGTTTCAACTCGTTCCTAATCAGCAAATGGAGGGTTGATCCCATGTCCTGGCTCTGCTCCCTTTCAATGCAAATGGTGCGTAAATAAATCCAATCTAACCTGCATTGTGTGGAAGCTTTGGAGACCTAGGCGGGCTGGTACGAGTGGATGGGTAACATGGGTTTTGCGTTCATAAGGCGGTTCACAGACCATTTCCTGGTTGTAATCCACGAGTGTGTTTGAGCTGGGAGTGGATTAGGGTCACAGAGGCATGTCGGGGTGAAATGACTACCATGTTGAACGATGATTATTTAAGGTTAAGCATTAAGTTGAGGTGGAAAATTGGTAGATACAACATCAAGCAAATGTGGATTTTGTCAAAACCACGTAGTCTTGAATAGTAACAAATTTCTTGTTCATGGATGTATGATGTATAACACAGTTATTTCATGTCTTAACACATTTCATCATATGAAATCCAGCTTATTTTTGTCTTTTATATCTAGTATGTTTTTGGGAGATTTAAAGCCTTTCTTCACTGAAACAGCGTGCTGTTAAGGGAAACACTAAACTGTGCTAAGAAACATTCTACATTTTCACTAAACCCTTGTATAATCAGATGATATAATTCAGTCAAAATAGCTGGAGGGGGCAGGGATGGCTCAGACAGTTGAGGCTCTGGGGTCGGAGGTTCGAGCCCCGGCACTGCCGGGGTGCCAAAGTTGGGCCCTTGGGAAAGGCCTTTAACCCCATGCCCATAAAAAATCACTCTGCTGTTGCCGATGAGAAAGGAAGAGGTTTGGTCATAGAGCTAGCAACTTGGACCCATAAAAACCACCACTTGCTATAGAAATGAAGAAAACCAGTCACCCAAAGTGCTCAACAGCACTGTAGACTGGAAAACAGAATCAAATCTGCCTAGTTACAAATTCTTTGTGCCATAAAACTTCAAACGTTAAATAGAAACAAACATTAAATACAAATGAAAAGTCAAAATGAAGACTTTATATTAAAAGCAAAACTTGTAAGCGCTTGTAAAAAATAAAATCCTTGTAATAATTGAAATGAAGCCATATTAAATAAAACTCTTTTAAAAGTATATATTTATGCATATTGATACATTGATATCATGTAAAATAGTCAATTTAACATTTGGTGTGTTCATGGAATTTTATATAGTTAAAAAAAAATGTATGACATATATTTGAAGTAGACCACAGTCGACAAGTGCGCTTTAAAATCTGCGCTAAAATAGTCTCTCAGGTCTTACGTGTACATATTAAAGCAGACATAAGGAGGTTTTCAAAGTGCGCTGAGTTCAGTCATTTCCTTAACTACATGTGACAGGGCTGTTGATGTGTGTAGACACAATTGTGGGCTTGAGGATGTCGGCCACGCTTTGTGGTTACACAAAACTCTGTTTTTTCATCAACTTACCAAGGACTATTTTCTGCTAATGTCAATGTAGGGTTAGGGTTTAAAAAAAAAAAAAAAAAAGTGGTGATGGGGGGCTTTAATAAGACAAAATAACAATGTTGGGGCTTCAAAGCATGGTTTTGCCTCAAACATTGAAACCTCAACCCTTTGAGAATGACATTTACAATAAACCCCAAGAATAAAGATAGCAGTATATTCCTCTGCTGTCGAAATATCACTCTGGGGGAACGGGGATACAATTAAGGCAGACAGTGTGTCTACGCAACCAAGGAGAAAAAAAAAGAGAAGTTTTATAATGGTGTGTAAGGGTAGCCGACACTGCAAGCCCTTTGGCAGAGCAATTACAGGTGGAGCCTGCGTCGTCTCTCAGGATCAGGTTTTTGTAGACAAGTAAGGTGGAGCTTGTGTTTCAGATAATATACATCTATTCCAGCGAGACCAGAAATCACAGTTGTGTCTGTGTTTGTGATTTCCCGTCTCCTTCATTTGAGGTGCCGCCATGTGTGCATGAGCTGAAAACCACAAATCCTACACCAAATCCCCTTTATCAAGGATCAGACCCTTTTCTTTTAACAACAAAAACACACATTACATCGTCTAACTATGAAGACATGTCAAAAATTCCGGAGCTCGACACGTGCACCGAAGCCTGTCAGGAGCCACGTTACACCCTGGTCGGCCAATTAAGTAAAACTGACGTGTAGATTGCCACGCTGTCACGGCTGGCTGCTCTTACACTGCACTTCACAAACCATACACTGACATTTGTGCTTGTTTGTATTATTAAAGAGATCTTCATCAAGGATTTACTTTCCTCATGAAAAATGGTAGTAAATATTGAACGTGACAACAATCTGCTCCCTTCAAACACATCATAGGTGTCAGAGCTGGTTTTCGCCTGAGGTGAAACCTGAGAATGTAAAGTTTGTGAAAGTTTGTTTCAGCTTCGAGGCCTATTACAAAAACAAAGACAGATGCAGATGTTTATACTCATGATTAAAATGAATCTACGAGCTAATTAATTTTATTGGACTTGTTCAAGTGTGATCATTACCATCTGAGCCTATAGCAAGCAAGCGAGTAGCCACTAATTGAAAAAGCCGCTCTGGTTGGGGTTTGGCTGAAATGTGAATGCATCATGGACCAAAGATAAGTCTGCTTTGGTAGCATTATTCGATAATGATGATTTGTATTTACGTGCAACTGCAACTTTGCGATCTGATGTGGAGCCGGCGTTTGGACAGGCAAGGGTGTGAAAAACGTCCTAGTTTAGTCACAAGGTTTATTTTGCACAGCGCTGCTTTGAAAGTTGCTGAGATTAAAAAAAAGAGAAAAACAATGAAATACTTAATGTTATCAATAAATTTAACATTTCCAAATTTAGTATTAAATTTATTGAGCAGCAAATGTTATTCTCTATGGACAGAGCACAGGGACGAACATGCGTTCAATAACAGGAGCGCTAGTGCAACATTCACGAATGTAAAATACAAAAGTATGTGCATTGGTGACCGTTTTATTTGCCATCTGAAGCTATGCTTGTGTTGTTCTCAATGTATAAGCCTATATTTTAGAAACTTTTCAAGAGTTTTTAGTTGGTAAAAATACAACCATATAATTATAATGTATATAATGTATATAATTATATTCTGGTTCCTTTCTATCGTTGCCAGTATTGACTTTTTTCACGTTTTTTTGTGAGCTGTGCTGCATCAGCTTTACTCTGCAATCGGACCAGACAGGCAGGACTTTTATCCCCACATCCATAAATAAGCCTTGTGTTGGGTGCCGTCATTAGTTTACTGATATATAATTGATAATAAATATTAATTTGTGCACACTAATAAATGCTGGGTTGTTTTTACTACCCAAACGCTGGGTTGCCTCTGTTGTGTCATTTTTCTGGGTTATTTACAGTGAATTGGGTACTTTTTGTTTAACCCAGCTTGCTGGGATGAAGTTGGGTTAGCTAGTGACAGCTAACATCACAGACAAGACCGCCCCTCCCCCGAAGTTCACCGGTGTATTCAGTGGCTATATCAACTTTTTGTCTTTTTTTTTTTTTTTGGCCGCTGATGAGGGTGCTTCCTTCTCGAGCATTTAGGAGAAAATGTAAACGTTAAATACAAGGTCTGTATACACACTTTCACTCACTTATGACTGAATTTGTTTACTGTGTGTAACATTTTTAACTGTTACTGGGTTAATGTTCACTCAAACTTTTAGCCTGGTCTGTGCTATAGCATGCTAGTT
Source organism: Clarias macrocephalus (assembly GCA_011419295.1). Lineage (NCBI taxonomy): Eukaryota > Metazoa > Chordata > Actinopteri > Siluriformes > Clariidae > Clarias > Clarias macrocephalus. The sequence continues at coordinate 41,656 of JAAGKR010003671.1, forward strand.
TATCTGACACTGGCTGCTAGCTAGCCAAACCAAAGAACCCCACCTGTGTATGAAAGAAACTGCAAAAATGTCTGAGCTTTTTAGTTTTCTTTTTAGATGCTTGCAGAGTGTATGAAGATGGTGAAGTAATTAATGAAAGCTAAACTGTTAACTTTAGTGCCAGCATGATACTAGCATTTACCTAGGTTGCTAGCGTTAGCAACTACATTAACATTAGAACTTTAATAATCTCAGTGTTTGAGACAAGAAAAAGCTGGGGTGTTACAAAACACTATTCTTCTTACAAATATGCATACTAGCCAACCCTCTCGATTTTTCCATAAGCTTTTACTTTCTAAGGTTGCAACCATCACCGTGGAATATCTCCAGCAGGCTGAAGTGTCGAGGCCGTACCCCTCTACATCCTGATATTGGGAGATAATGACCAGCACTGCTCTCAGGCATTAGTGCTTCTCAGTAATAGTATCGTAATGATGTCACTGTTGAGCTTTTTGTATTATCTGATCTTGTGCTTTTGAAAAATAAATATAATTTTTTTTCTATGATTTGTACATTTAATTGGGTGTTTATTGCATATATGTATGGTTTGCAAAACTTAGAGTTTTTTTGTAATGGACCAGTATATCAAAGTATTTTAACTGTTTAAACTGTTTTACCCATATTCATGTAAAACATAAAAATAATAATAACCTATTTGTGAGGTAGAACATTCCAGTTAATAGAATGGGTAGAGTAAAATAGTTCTGGGTAGAACATTTGACCAATTTATGTGGTAGAATTAACCCAGCATTATATGACCTAGCATTTGGATTGAATATTTTACCCATCTTGCTGAGTTAAAAAAAAATAACAGATGCTGCTGGGTTAAATTAACCCAGCATGTAGTTGGTCCAATATTTACTCAGCAGCTACATTAAAAATAACCCAAACTGGTTGTGCTAGGGTCTGCTGTTAGTGTTATGACTGATTTGGTGTATATTCAGTTTGGGAGCAAATTAAGATAAAGCTGTTTGTTCAAATGAAGCAAGAAATATTGCTAACAGATCTTTTTCATTGAATCACAAGGTTGTTAAACAACACAAATTCTGAAATATAATGTTTGGGGTATATAAGTGTGAATTTTATGCAAGCTTAAAAAAGCTGTAACTCCATGTCCCACTGTTTGGACAGAAAGGATCAATCAGCCTGCCACAACCTCATAGCTTTAAGTATATAACGGGGTGGGTGTTTGCACAACATCCATATCTCTTTGTTTCCTATTTTGCATGGCATATCACAGACATTCAGTGACACAAACCTGTAGTCCATGAATGCTGGGGTAACTGCAGTGACAGAACCAGAGTGAAAAGTTTTTTATCTTGGCTTCAACATTCACCAAAAATCCATTGAACACATTTAATTCATTCATGGCAGAGACTTCTTTGCACAGCAGGTAGTTGTGCTTCACTGATCATCAGAAAGAAGCAATGATACTGGTTGCTCATGATGCTTTGGCTTTTGCTCTAAAATGCAGCCAATATGTGTTGTGATTTTGCAGAAATTGTAGATGTTTTCAGCTTCTAAAACATGTCATGTAACAGTTTTCAAATTTATTGTTTTTTACTAGATTACTTTGTGTTCCAGGGCATACTTATTTGCCTAAATAAATAAATAAATAAATAAAATCTCTGAAAATGTTATTTATCAAGATTTGTGGTCCAACTGGTCATATATAAAAACATGCTGTATTTCTTAAATAAAGTCCACTGTGGTTGGATGTTGTACTCTCCACTTTGTTTATAAACCATTTATAAACCACAGCACCAAAGTCCAGCAGGTGGACAGTGAAGGAAAGTTCCCAGAACAGTGCTCCAAGCGATTCTCATAACAAAGTAGAAAGCAGATCTTCCAATTCTGGGAAGGGAATAGTACCTAGCCCAGTGCCTGGTGGTTACCGTAAAACCCTGTATATAAGCACACCATGGGTTTCTACCTCAGTGGGCTTGATAGCACTACTTGAACCAGGCAATCTCACTGCTATTAACATTATATTTGTAAATACATGAATACCTAGTTGCAATACTACTTAAAGTAGCTTTTCGTTTTCACTTTAGTTCAGTTTAATTCTTTAAGCTGCAATCTGCATTGAACTCCATGTCCAATTACACCACTCCGCCTCCAAATATGGCCACCAGTTCCCATCACACATGTTGAAACTCACATGATTACATGTTTTTATTTAATTTTTTTAAATCTCATTTCTTGTTTTCTGGTTTTATGATTATAGTGCCTTCCTAAAAACCTTAATTTATTAAAATAAACTGAAAGAGATTGTCCAACTGAGACAAGAGAACATTAATGTGAGATGGACAAAATGAACAGTACTTCCATGTGATCAAAAGAAGATGCCCACTGCAGTCATTCCCATGAACATTTAGCAAATGACTCGCTCTAATAATAATAAAAAAAAAATGTCTGGTTTAATTACCAAAGGCATTTTGTTTTGTCACAGCACAATGCAGGACCTCATACTGACCACCGCACCACTTGCAGTCCTGACCTCACTCCAAGCTGTTTCCACATTTTTGGAAAAATTTTAGGAGTTTCAGATGTAAATCAGGTAGATGTAAAGACCATGGCTCTGGCATACTGAGAGAACTTTCTACCTTTATGGTATCCAAGCACTAATGAAACACTGGGATAAGTGCATTAGTGTGACCAGGCGATTATATAGAGAAATAAAGAGAGTTTCAACTCTCAAAACAGTGTTCAGTTATTCTTCACAGTCAAAAGTCCTGGTTTAATTTGAATGTCCCTCATAATATTGATTTACCTAAATATATTTTGTTTTGTTTTGTTTTTTTACAGCTCCTCATCCAGTTTGGGCACAAAGGGGCAGATCGCTTAATTCCTGAAATAACATATAATCCATCATATCATGTATCTGAACTGCTCACAAACCTAAGATTAGATTTTTCAAAAAGAAAAGAAAAATCATTGCATTTTGTCCATTTTTAAAATGAATTCTTATGAATTGTCTATTGTACGAAAGATCCTTGAAGAATTTTTAAATTGGCTTTTGTAAGAAAGACGTACATAAACTAAGGCACCACACACACAGAGCGAGAGGAGCTGGTGTAACGTGGCAGTTTTAATTAAAAGACTGCTTTAGCAAGTGAGCTGAGGTGTTTAGTTACACCAAGCTGTAGCTGAGAGGAAGAAAAATTGAGCTGGGCTCAGTATTTTTGCACGCCTCTTACTTTTCTGGTTACTACAGCAATATGGACTATTTTAATACAAACCCTGAATGTGCTCAGCAAGATTTACTCTTCAATAATACATTACCTACCTAAAACCCCAGGCCTCTCTCTCTCTCTTTCCCTTCTCTCTCTCTCTCTTTCCTCCCTCCTTCACACTCTCTCTGGCTCTCAGGTGGGCTTTGGTACATTGCAGGCTAAAAGGATGAGAGCCGTATTGATCAGCCTGCTGGAACACAGCTAGTCATCAGCAAAGTAGAAGGGCAGCGTGAGGCACTCAGGGGAAACACAAGCACATGCTTATAGAGAGGCAGAAATACAGCAAGAGCAGAAGAGACGGTTAACGCTTGATTTAAACCTTTGTACTGAACACGGACTTAAGCAAATATTCCTTGTGGGTCATGAGTCATTTGTACACAAGTGCATGTTAAATAAAAACACACCCTCTGAGATATGCTGTTACCTGTAAGCAACTGGACAAGTGGCTGTTGTTTTTTATTATTATTATTATTATTATTATTATTATTATTATTATTATTATATCGTATTTTGGACTTTTTTTTATTTAGTTCTGATTGGACGTAATGTGATACAGCTCCTGGTTTATGCACTTGTGCATGTGTGCATGGGGTTTGCATGTTCTCCCTGTGCTTGGTGTGTTTCCTCCGTGTACTCCGGGTTCCTCCCATAGTCCAAAAACATGCAGATTAGGCTAATTGGTGTTCCCAAATTGCCCGTAGTGTGTGAACGAGTGTGTGTATGTGTGTCCTGTGATGGATTGGAACCCATCCAGAATGTACTCCACCTTGTTCCCTAAGTCTCCTGGGATCGGCTACTCGCGACCCTGTATACAGGATGAAGCGGTATAGACGATAAGTGAGCGAGTGACTGAGTGGTTATTTAACATTTTATGAAAGGAGTGTCCAGTATCAGTGCATTTCGAAGATGGGAAAATCCTCCAGATGGAAAGCATACCAGTTACTCTGCAGCGTAATAAGCTTCATTTGTTATATTGTGTTATTAAATTCACAAGACAGACAAAACAAAGGCTGAGAAAAAAAAATGAGTGTTTGTTTACGGCTGATATAGTGCAAGTGATAACAGGAACCAACTTTATTAACAATTCCACAGCATTAAAAAATAACCATAAACAAATGGAAAATGCTATTTCTGTAGCTTCGGCATGATAACAGCTATGCATTAAACATGTTGTTGTTTTTATTTATTTTATATAATCTATAATGTCCTGAAGTGGTGTATTACTTATTTTAACAGACAACAGCTTGGTGGTTTACACACATTTGCATTTAACTTCTTAACTGTATCCACAGCAACACACACCCACTCACACACACCCACACACCCACACACACACACCCCTTGAACCAAACCCATCTCTGACATGCCTCCTTAATGACTGACACATAATGTGTGTCTTTAACACAGACCTGAGCACAATGGCCAACAAAGCAGATGGCAAATTAGCAGCGATTGTTCAAAACAATAAAAAACCACAGGGAGCGGGTGAGGAGAGGATCGCTGGTCTTCAGGGAAGCTTCCACATAAACGCAAGCTGCGAATATTTCTCATCCTCAATCAGAAATCTTGTAAACCACATGCTCTCCTTTCACAGGAGTATCTCTGTTTCCCCAATAACCTGGACCCTGGGTTGCATGTTGTAGGTCAATATGGTGTCACGTTGCAGGTTTATTATGATTTCAATGCCTCGGTTGGTGTAAAATGGTGAGAAGGTTAGAGTTGAAGAGATGAAGAGTTTGGGGTTGGATTTAAAATAATCTTCCCCAATCTTAACAGCCTTTTTCTTTTTTTCTGTACATTACTTTGGATGCTGTTTGCCTAAAAGGAGTTCCTCTTGGAGATTTGTAACAATTTTATATTAAGCCTTTTATTTATGCAAAGATAAATATGAAATAAAACGATGGCCAAGCTTAAATTTAAAAGTGAATGTAGTGTTTGTACCTTTTTATACACATGAACTCATGTTGCTTGCACAAATTTGTCAAGTGTCCCTAATAATTTTAGTACTTTCAAAGCTGAAACCAGGAACTTATTTATTTGTTTATTTATTTATGTATTTTTGTATATGTGTATATACATAACTGAATACTGTTATTTAAACAAAACTTTTTTTTTTTAAAGTACATATTATTTAAGAATGCATTTTATGTTTTCATTTCCTCCACCCTTTTTGTAACATTTGTCAATTCCCATCCATCAGCCAGCTTTCCAGTATCATACAACAGCTAGCAGCTGGGGAGGGTAAAGGCTAGCACATGCTTCCTCTGAGACACATGAAGCCAAGGAATATATCTTTTTGAACACTGCTCACACTGCAAAACAGGGCAAAACCATACCAGACTGGCTCAAATAATGACTTGGCCTCCAAAAGAATTTGATGGATTTTGGTCTGGATTTTGAATTCCCAGCAGACCATTTTAGGTGCCTTATGCTGCAGCAATGTTATTTGCCAACATAGAGTATGTGGTTGTGAGCGTAAGTCAGAACAATGTCAGCATACCGACATCGTTTAAATGTCGTTGGAGCAACGTCAGCCTCCGATGTTGGCTAACCGCTGGTATTTGGTTGTGTGTGTAAGTCAGAACCATGTCAGGATACCAAAGTGATTCAAGAAACATTAAATGTTTGCTGCTTTGTAACCTTGCAAGAACATTGTTTCGCCAACCTTCAAAAAATATTTCTGCTGAAATCAATTAAAAGACAAGACACTTTCAAACTTTTTTTTTGCTAATTAGGCTAAACTGCATGTCTTTAGACTGTGGGAGGAAACGTCTCGGGTTACTTGGCTGTAACCCTGTTCCCTGATAAAGCGGGAACGAGATGCTGCGTGAAAACGCTATGGGAACATCTCTTTGTTGCCCGGTTGTGAAGCCTGTGCATGTCAAACCCGCCGAATACCTTCGGCTTATAACCTGTGCCAGGCATGACGTCACCGAATAAGGTGCACCTGCAGGTTATAAATAGGAGTGAACCGGAAACATCCTCAGGTCAATTTTGTCTGAAGGACGTCCAGGCACGCCAGCAGTGCGGCATCGGAACGCAGCATCTCGTTCCCGCTTT
>JAAGKR010003671.1:48010-69356 GCA_011419295.1 Clarias macrocephalus
TATGTCCATGGAAGCAAGTGTTTAATCTCTTCCGTCTGCTCATAAGAAGCGGACGCTAGACACTTCCTGATCCGGCAAGAGCGCGAGAGAAAGGGGGACGCCCCGTCTCATGCGCGTCTGCCAGATCGGCGCGCTATGTCCATGGAAGCAAGTGTTTAATCTCTTCCGTCTGCTCATAAGGAGCGGACGCTAGACACTTCCTGATCCGGCTAGAGCGGGAGAGAAAGGTGGAAATCCCGTCTCATACGCACGCGAGCCCCAGGAATGCGCCGCGGCTCGCGGTTTCTCTTTAAAGAAAGCGAGCCGCGCGCGAAGTGCCTTAATAGCTTTTCATTTTCGGTAAGTAAAGTTTTTCTTTCCTACCGTGATTCTGTTGCACACACACACGCAAACACAAAGTCGGTCCTGAAGACAAAAAGATCTGAGGATGTTTCCGGTTCACTCCTATTTATAACCTGCAGGTGCACCTTATTCGGTGACGTCATGCCTGGCACAGGTTATAAGCCGAAGGTATTCGGCGGGTTTGACATGCACAGGCTTCACAACCGGGCAACAAAGAGATGTTCCCATAGCGTTTTCACGCAGCATTGAGTGTAGCTTTTGAAAGGGAACTGGATCACCCAAAAGAAACTCACCAAGCACGGGGAGAACATGCAAACTCCATAAACACAGACCAGAAGGTGGGATTCAAACTCTCAACCCTGGAAATGCGATGTCACATTGCTAACCACTACTTCATCGTGCCACCACAACAAGAATCAAGTGCAAAAAAACTTGCGTTACATGGATGACAATGGATGTTGAATACAGTTTAACAACCCTACAACTTTTTGTGTTGACACATTGACAGTGAACGCACATCAGTCAAAAGGCAACTTTCAGCAATTAAGCCACTGATTGAAGAGCAGATGACATTCTGCCCTGTAGCCAACATAGGCGTTCTACTCAGTTCATGACTGCTTTCAAATCCTGTTCCAACGAACTTGCCGGAACGTGAATGATTAGTAATTGTGGTTTGTTTAAACCAACACCCTTCTCAGGAGTCAATCAGAAGAAGAAGAAGATGTATGTAAATGAACAATTATCATTTATGAAAAAATATATGCATTAAAATCACACCAAGAAAACGATTGCGGTGGGCTATTGGCAGGAGAACAACCATTATGCCATGGATTTGAAAACGATTTTCCCATATTTATTATAGGACGTCTAAATCCGCATTACTCATGCCAGATGCATTTTCTTCCCCCATTTAGTGCATTAATATGTATATATGAACTAACTGACATCAAAAGATAACTGCCTCCATTTGGCACATGTGTATAGATCTATTTCTGCATTATGGTATGATCACAGTATTATGATATGGCATGGGTGATGCTGGCTCTGTATAACATGGTATTTGGTTCGTTATAAAATATGATTTTAATAGGGTGCACCATATGAACGTAAAGTAAGTACTATGAACTGAAACGCATTAGTGAGATTTGGGATGTGCGGATCAGAACATTGTATGCTTGTGTTCACTGAAAGCAGGGTTCGTCGTATCGAGCATTAACTGTATTGGGATTCCCCCAGTTTATAGTAGCCTGACTGACTGACCAAGATGTACCCAAATAGCAACATCTGAGTTGGTCGTTTATTGGCTGGGGTGATCTTGGATTTGTTTAGATTTGATCCTAGGTTGGTTTTGACCCCTTTAAGCCCTTGGTCTTGACTCGACTTCAGCTGGTTTCAGCTCGTCATGGACTTTACCATGGTGTCTTGACTACAGCTTCATCCCTTGATTGAGGACAATTTATCAAGGTTATTTGATTTTAAGAGGGTGAAATTTTGTACAAGTTCATTAAATTTACATTATGTTACATTTATAGCATTTGGCAGATACCCTTATCCAGAACGACTTACATTTTAATCTCATCACACATCTGAGTAGTTAAGGGTTCTTGCTCAAGTTGTTCAAGAGCTCAATGGTGGCAAATTGGTGGCCTGAGACCTTCCAAACCATAGTCCAATGCCCTGCCTCCCTTAAATGCACGCTGTGTTTTTGTCAGTAAGAGTAAATGAAATCCTGTTTATTCCCTTTGCTGTTCTTCGTATTTAGCTATCATGCTAAGCTAGTGTCTGGTTTGTTTAGACCCAGCGGAAGCAAGTTGTATCTTGAAAACCTTTGGCTGTTGTGCCAGTCATTCAGTGTTCATACTGTATGTATGGTTTGAAATCACAGCAAAGAAGCCCTTTCATCGTGACATGTTTTAATAAACTTTCCTACTGTTTCACATTTAACATATCTTTTTTTTTTTTTTCTAAGGCAAATTTGCAATTTTAACCACAACCTCGGGTTGTACAGTTAAATTATTATGCAATCATAATTTTTGTCTGAGATTTAGTTCCCTGGTTGCTCTCTGGCCTGAGCCAAGCTGCATTAGCACTCAATAAGTGCACTATCGCTTGAGCCAGACTGAAATGAAAAATCGCCTGTCCTTTAGAGAGCAGTGTAGTGTGATGGCTGCCGACCCTGATGAGGTAGTTCATTTGTGCTTAAATTTAGCACTAACAGGATCCATCAGACCACATAATGGTAGCTTGCTCAGCCATAACAAACCATGGCTTATTTTAGCCTTCTCTCTGAGAAGGTTTGGGAATGTGTGGCTGATTTTAAGCCATAGCTTTTTTTTTTTTTTTTTAAGCTAGTCAGTAATTTATTACTATTAAAACATAAATCAAAAATAAAGTATAACGACATCCATAACGATCGTAAAGAGTTGCATTTACAATATTACAGCTCGCTTTTCCAGAGCGTACAATTAGATTTTATTTTGTTTGGCCTTGTTTGGCATGCCAGCGCACTCAAAAGCTAACTTATTAATGGGAGTTTCATCAGACCTTGGAGAAGGGATAGGAATTTCAGCAAGACCAAGATGTTACAGAAGGGTGATTCTGAAAAAACAGACCCAGCATGTGGTCGGACCCCCCGAAAAACACTCAGGTCTAGCTGTAGGGTACTAACCGCTTTTCCATTTTGGTGATGGTGCAGGAACAGTAAGACTGGTTAGAGAGAGAGAGGGAGAGACCACACAACCAGGTCATGAAGAAACGGAAAGCTGGAACTGAATCCAGTGAGCAAACATTAACACAGCCAACAGAAACCGCTACACCCTTACAGTGCTATTACAGCTAATCATCTCACAATTTGCTTTAAGAATGATACATTACCGCATGCTGTATGTATTGTGCATGTAGGGAGGTGCTAATTGAGACCCGGGCTTTAGATAAATGTTTTCATTGTTTAGTAGTCTAATAAAAATAGAAGGTTGGCATGATATGGGTTTAATGTTTTAATATGCTATGCTATTGAGGTCCATACATTTGCTAATATAGCCCGAAATTTTGTGCCTTCTAATATATAGTTTAGACCAGAAGCGGCCATGCTGTAGTCTTTATTTCTCAGGAATTTGGTCCTTTTGTTACTAAACACGGACAAGAACTGCCTGCATTGTCAGTAATACACCAAGTGTCACCGTAAAACCACAGACTTTTCCTCTGGTCCAACTGCAAACATGCAAAGCCTCAAATCTAACTTAAAACTTTGTGGTTTCCAAAAAAAAAAAAAAAAAAAAAGTGATTATACAAAGAAATACTCCATCTACTTCATCTGCAGTTCTTTCTTCGCATTCATGGAGGACGTTAAGTTCCAATAATGTATTTGCATTAAGTACATCCTATGGGTATACACAGAAATGCGAACAGCCAATCAAGCCAAATCCTGATTATACAGGGTCTTGCAAAAGTGTTCAACTGACGTAAAAGTCATCACGTTCATCTGGATTACAAATTATATAAACACAGATTGTTCCAGCAAGGAATTTGTATTAAAAACCAATACGCTCTTAAGTAAATTGAAATCAAAAATCATTATTTGGCAGGAAATCTATAAAAATAATTAACTGAAAAAAATTGCTTGCATAGCCTAATAACTCAACCCTGTTAGACCATTACTTGGCAGAACCATGTTTTGCTACAATAATAGCTCCCAGTTTGTTGGGGTAGGTTCTTGCCATCTTTCAACAATACTTGGAAGTGATTGTTTGCCCATTCTTTCTGCTCCAGTTTCTTCAGGTTGGTTGGATAATTTTGGATTTGGTAAATGCATTTTCAAACACCGACCACAAACCGTAAGACTCAGATCTGGACTTTGACTTGGTCACTATTTTTATTTTATTTTATTTTATTTTTAAATAATATACAATTAGCTCTGTGCGTTCTCCCTTCCATGTTGACAAACAACAGGTTCTGTTACATCTGCAGTGCACAAGTATGCTCCCACTACCATGTTTCACCATACACTATAAACCCCAAAAAGTTGGCAAAACTAAAAAAAAATTGAGGTAATCAGTTACATAATTTTTTTTAAGTAATGATGTTTCTAATTTTAAGTAAACAGAACTATCAGTTTTTGAGTTTGTTGTACTCATATTACTCAGATTAATCGTTCTTTACTTGTATTACTGAGCAGCCTAACTCATACTATATATTTTTTTAGTTGTTGCAAATTAAATAAATTGTTGTTGGTCTTTCACCTGCTCCTGGCAATGGGTCACTACAGCGGTTTGTCACAATTTTTTAAGCCAGATGCCGTTCTGAACACAACGCTCCCATTTTTATCTGGGTTTGGGACAGGCACTTCATCCAGTGGCTGGGAATCGAACCCGGGCCTTTCGCATGGCGGGCGAAACACCTCCCACTGAGCCACCAGTGCTCTGGTACTTTAAGGTGCCCAGATTTGTAAAGATTATGTGAACACAGACCAATCCACCATCTTGGTTAAAACAATTCAATGTGGGCAGTTTACATGTGCATTGATGACGCCAGACATAAAATCACTAGGCTGAAAGATTTTATGTTGGTGGAACTTTAAGGAGACTGTGGTTACTGTGGCTTAAAACATCAAATTTGTTCAGCTAACTTGAAAAGTGTCGTTTCTACAAACTCATAAATACCAAAAAGTGCTAAATACTCATCAAGGTCGATTAATTAGAACTAATTGTAATTATTTAATTTAACACTACTCAATATGTTTAATTACTTTGAGCATTAGGGTTTACAGTGTAGAGATGGCCTTAATTAAGTTCATAGGTTTGTGCCCCAATTGGCTTTTTGGATAAGATTCAAAATGCCAATTGAGGCACAAACCTATGAACTTAATTAAGGCCATCTCTACACTGTAAACCCTAATGCTCAAAGTAATTAAACATATTGCTTCTTTATAGAGTCCTTAAGCTCATTAAATTGTTGCACTAGTTTTTCAGCCAGTGTACTCTATGACTCCTTCTGTGACTCCTGTGACTCCTTCAGTAACTGTTGGCTTTACTGTGACTTACCTTTCCAGTCTCCGTTTTGTTTGTCCACTTCCTACATCCAGCAGTACCTCCTAGGACATTCAACCACTTCTCAACCTTGGACATCTCTGGGTTATGGGATATTCATAGCTTGTCCCGTGAGACATAAAAAGCAAATTGATGCAAATTTGAACAAATAAGCTGAAAAATTAAAATGTGGTCAAATAATATGATGAATTGGGCGGCACGGCGGTGTAATGGTTAGCACTGTCACTTTGCACCTCCAGGGTCCAGGTTTGATTCCCGTCTCTGTATGCATGTTCTCCCTGTGCTTGGTGGGTTCCTCAGGGTAGTCCAGTTTTCCTCCCACTATCCAAAGATTAGGCTAATTGTCATTCCCAAATTACTCGTAGTGTGTGAATGAGTGTGTGAGTGTGTGTGCCCTGCGATGGATTGGCACCCTGTCCAAGGTTTATCCCGCCTCGTGCCCTAAGCCTCCTGGGATCCTGAACACAGGATGAAGCAGTGTAGATGGTGAGTGTATATGTTGAATTTTACCCATGCACCAATAAAACACTACTTCAACAGGTATTGTTACATGTTACCTGCAGATTCTTATAGATCAGGAAACAAACACTTCTAGATTCTAGATTAGTAGCCACGTCATGCCATGCTGTGCTTTAGTGCAATAATTGCTCTAAAAATGTCTAGTGGAGAAATTGGTCTGGAGTAGACACTAAGATGTTAAACTCCCGAGGTTTACCAAAAGCCCGCAGCTAATTCTTTCCTGACACATTCTTTATTCTTTGATTCAGAGCTGTGTAATCTGAGGCTTATCAGGGGAATCACATGTTTCATTAACTGCTGTGTATGCTGGAGGATAGATCTCTTTTTGGAAAAAGCCAGTGACACAAATAGAACAAGAATGGAAAATTATTATTTATTATATGGAGAATAGACAAATCATTCTTCTTCTTTTTTTTAGGTTTATGCAAAAAATAAAAATAAAAAAAGTCATTTTCATCAGCAAAAAAAAAAAAAAAACACACACACACACACACACAACAATGAATTAGAGTGACACTCCTGCTTTAGGGTAACAGTATCATTATAGCCTACACCTGCTTGGGACGGCGCACCATTTCAAAGCCCATTTGAACTCCTTTTGAATAAAGTGTTTTCTTCCTTTCCTCTGTCATCAAATATCACTGATTTATAAGGCTCAACTGCATATCATATAAAACTTCATAAGAGGAGAGCGGGAGGGGTGGAGATGCTATACGGACATGAACTGTGGAAGGGGAAAAAAGAGGGGGAAAAAAACACTCTCTAAAGGCACAGTAAACTGTCCTAACATGTCAGGTTTAATGCTGGTCCACAACGCCCAAAGCATCTTGCTACACACACACACACACACACACACACACACACACACACACACACACACACACACACACACACGCACACCAAAATTTTATTTCCTGTTCCTGACTCCACGGTGCAAAATGTGATGCCTTAGGAAGTGAAACCAGCCAAATGTACCTCACATGACCTAAAATGGAATACTTAATCATGTACAAATACCCCGTTTCTAGCCATTTATATTAATCCGAAAAAGTTACAATGGAATGCAAAAGTTTGCACTCCCTCAGGGCAGCATATAGCAATGTGACGTTTATTACAATGGGTTTCACAGATGCTAATTAGTCTGAAATGAAATACTTGGGTATGTGATGTAACAAGAAAACAATCAAGGATAGTGTGGTGTAATGCGGATAGACGCAAAGCCAACTTATTGTTTCCACTCCTTCAATAATTTACATTAAGGCAGCTTATTATCAACCTCTTTTTTTCAGTCTCTCTTATGTTTAAAAGACAGAAAATCTCTAGCTCGGTATTCTCTAAGACTAAAACATTAAAAACCATCAAGCACAGGGAGGACATGCAAACTCCATGCACACTGAACCGGACGGTCATGGAAGGAATCAAACCCTCGACCCTGAAAGTGCTTTTTTAAAACTTTTTTTTTTTTTTAAGTAACAAATCTCGGTAAAACCTCTATGAATACATGACTTTAAATTGGTTAAATCTTTTTAAAATATCTTGAGGGAAGAGAAATTGTAGATTAAGAATTGTATGTCTTAATACTTGCTAACGTTTGCACTGCAGAAGACCTTAAAAAAAGTTCTATTAAAAGATGATAAACATTTTGGGAGCTTTCGAAAAAATTCCTTTCTATTTAATTTCTTGGTTTCAGAGTACAAAAAAAATATTTTTCTCCATGCCACCTGGGTCACTTTGGCTTTCTTGGTAATGCAGCTGTTTTCAGCTCCAGCTCCACAGCTGGAGAAACCCTGGACCTCCCGAAATGGAGACAAAGAGAGATTGAGCTGTCTGGACCTGACCAAACGTCATAGACGCACAGACGATGAGGGTAAACTGGTTCAGGTTTAAACTCAGAAACTTCTCTCTTGTTCATTACTTTCATACCACTCCATTACAGCGTTTTGTCATTTTTTTGGCATAAGCTGTGCTTAAAAAGCTCCAGCTAGCTCCTGAAGTTTCCTTGTTTGCTTTGCAGCTCTGTCACCATGTCGTTTGACTAAGCGTGGCTAATCCACAGGGATATCAAACAAAAGAGATCGCCTACCGGATGGTACTGCCTCTTCTGGAGCAGAAACATACACACCTACATACCGTAACATGCACATACACTCACATGTACACATTAGACTGTCTTTCTTTCCTCACCTATATGTCTGTGTGTGCGTTTGTGCATGTGTGTGTTGGCTGAGCATATTCAGAAATACCTCCTGCCAAAGTAGTTTCCTGTAAAAAAAAAAAAAAGGGAGGAAAAAAGAAGCCAGACATAATTCATTCACAGCCAGAGGAAAGCCTGGCATACAACGTGCACGGATGCTGCACACACACATTTGAAAAACAGAAAACTTATAAGTGAGTTTCAGGATCTCTTGCAAGCATGCAGAATAGGGATATGAGTACAGTAGCTCCTGATTACCAGTCTAATCTTCCTTGAGGTCGCAATGCTCCATTCGTTACTACACCTTCCTAACTTCTTCTCTAATGAGCAACCTTGGAACACGCCATCCTCCCTCCATCCCTCCCGCTTTGCTTTAACCACAGCTCCTTTTAAACGCATACTAACCACAAAGAATGTAACTCAATTTGCAAACCCCATCCTGAGCTTCAAAGTGGGCAGATCTGACATGGATCCAGCTGAAAACATGGCCTCCTGGCTGCGTGTTTGTCAGCTGGACAAACCTCAGTGGCCGTGAACGCTGGCTGTGGCTTTTAGGAAGTGTTCTCAACCTTGGCGAAGGGTTCCACCAAAATGGAAAACATTATTACGACTCAACTCTTTACTTTTCCTTACTCACCGCCCTGATGGCCAGCCCAGGATAAGTCACTGTATGATTTAACCACGGAGTAAAGAAATTTACTGTACAGAGACGACCCGTGATCCAAGCGATCAACCAGCTAATGGAAGGATGACATGTTTGCATTTGCTTGCGATTTAGACGCTATGCCTACGTGGGAAGTATGAAAACAGACTGGTGTTCAACAAAGGCCTTGCAAACCTTCACTCACAGGGGCACTTATGGGTTCAAAGATGGGGGCTCTAGAACTATCATGTGGGGAATAAAACACAGCAGGGCATGCTCTTAAAAATAATTAACGGTAGAGTGATGCAATAAGCCTGAAACAAAAAGAAGTACCCTAAAGTTGTGAATTGTAGTTAGGGTGAATTTTAGTCATATTGAGTCTTTTTGAAGTCATTTGCGGACTATCTTGATATTATCCTTAAATTTGACTAACATCATTGTTTTTATCCCACTCTAAGGTAAAACAGGCACATTTTCAACAACAATAATTATCTACAGTAGGTCCCTTACCCGGTATACCTGCTAGCTGCTTTTGTGATATTGTGATTGTATAATTTACTGAAATGAGAGTACAGTGCTTGACCCACCCTCTTCATTACATTAAATGACAAACGTTAAATAAAGGAAATGGGAATGGCACCCAAGTGATGCAGTGGTAGTGATGGTGATAGTGCTCGCCCATCTTCCGGAGACCGCTAGTTCGCTTCCCAGGTGATGCTGAAGTCTCCTATAGCCTGGGGCCTTCCCCATCCTGAGCTCTCCCAGTGGGGTGGGGTAGGAGGCACAATCTTGGGCATCTGGGAGCTTATGCAAGCAGACGGAGCGGATAGCACTGTCCGCTAGGAGGTTAGGAGGAAATGTGTGATAGTCTTCAGCTCTCCCTGACTGGGAGTATTAGCCTTAATGTGGGAATGCATGGGAATTTAAAACGAATTTGAAAAAATCCCACTGCAAAAAAAAAACAAAAAACAAATGGGAACAAATGTTTTAGTGCGACAGGCTACAAAGTGCCTAAAGATAAAATTTTTTAAAATTTGTTGTTTATGTAGCAGCCTCAGCAGCAACCTCATTTCCCCTCTTATCTGTTCACCCACTCAGAATTCAGCATCACCAGTATACTAATCACTGGCCTGATCATCTGTCATCATCTGCACCTGTTTCTCACTGATTAATGCATCAATATAGATTAAAAAAAATAATCAAGCATATCAATAATGTGTGGCTTAACGAACAAAAATCATTCCTCCGAAACTGAACCGAAAATGAGAGACAAAAACCTTGCCAAAAATGAGAGCCAAAGCCTGGAGAACTATTCCATTAAAACTTACAACCTTTGTAAGCAGAATATGAAGTAATCAAGGGTGGCTCAAGGCTTTTGCACTGTACTGAATGTGCATGTTGATTTTCAAAGAATTCTGCTTTGTATACGTTTTTTTTATTATTTTTTTTATTGACAGCCTGTTAGCTGGCACATCAGTATTATTGACTTTGGCTGCTTGCTTAAATAATCTCAGAAGGTACAGTACTTTCACACAGTGTCGATGCTCGGCTATAATTTTAGCAGCACTTTGGGTGTGTCTCCCTGATTGACAATCCACACAACACTAACCCTGAACTAACACACTATTTACAGCTAATTAAAGCTACTGTCCCGCCCTGAGACAGACGTCTCTGCATTGTCGCTTCAACTCTTATTGTATGCCACATGCGTGCTCCTCAGCGAACGTATATGTGACTTGCTCTGTTTTATTTGGCCTGCCTGTTGTCTTGGGTCAGATCTTTGAAAAAAACGGGGAAAAAAAAGAACAATATACCAATATGGTTTTGGGACACGGTTCCATGTGAGCTGACGTCTGAGAAGAGACGTCTGTCATTGTGGTGACTGGAGGAGCATGACCATGCTACTTTATTTGTCTTTGTGTGTCTGGATGAATGGATTGATGGATGCACATGTGACTTGCATGTTAAAACATGTGAGGTTCAGTGGAGGATCATTTTTAATGTAAAAAAAAAAAAAAAAAAAAAAGCAGGTGAGTCAGAAGTGACAGGCTGCCAAAGCCAAAGAGGATAAAGAAGTCAGTGACTCCATTCCATCTGTCACCATCTCTCTCTCTCTCTCTCTCTCTCTCTCTCTCTCTCTCTCTCATGGATAACTTTGGCCCTGCTTCACTATATTCACGTGAGGATTTCATGGATGACATACGTTGGCCAAACCCAGACACAAACACACGCACAGGGATCACATCTGGTGAATCGCATTTTCATGTGTGAATGTGTGCAGATCTTTCGAGATGGCTTTCGTGAAGCGACTCCGAGGTGCTATTTCAAACGACGGCAGTCTGTCAGAGTAGAATGCACTAGAAAAACAAGCTTCTGAGTCCACAAATCACACAGGATGAGAAGCGAGGCCAACACCACTGCTTTCTTCATTACCTTCCGAATGATCTCAGAAATCCCGTTTATAGATCATGTGCCTTTAAAATAAAGACTTTTTGTTAAATATTCACCACTTAAAACTCCCAGTGTCTGTCTCTAACTATGAACTGTGTATGATTTTAGCCAGAATAATACTAAATAATACTCTTGAACATTAAGTTGTAAAAAATGATGGCTGTATGTCCGTACTGTTTCAGGTTTTCTATTTATCTATTTGCTCATTTGTTTGCATTTTATATCTCACTTTGTTCACGCAACAACCATAAATGCCTTTTTGGACTTTTACACAATCTGGCAAATTATATTCCTCAGGCACATGAAGTTGTCCACAGCATACTTTTTTTCCTATTTGAAAATTGCTCTATTTCAACTGGTAAGCTGGAAACTTGTGACATGAAAGACCCTATTACCTTGTTACACCCGGCTGTCAGTATGCCACACTACAAAAACACAATGCCTTAGTTTGCTATATATAAAATAACTTGCAGGTCAATGTGTTCATTTCGACGAAACTGGGAGAGGTGGATTTGTAGCATTTTGCAAAATAATGCAACATTCACACTAACATGACCAAAATCAATCACCATCTATACCGGGAATCAAACCTGGACCTTGGAGATGCAAGGCGACAGTGCTAACCACTACACCACCGTGCCACCTTGACCAAAATCATATTTTGACTGTTATGCTTTTTAGGGCCCCTGTGATGGAAACATGCACAAACTATTCAGTTTATTTTCTACATCTTTTGGCAAAAACGTATTTTTTCCCATTGCTATCCATCTGTTTCGGTAGGTGGTACATGTCAAAGTAACATCCACATGACTAGCAGGACCAGTTTTCCTTTCTCCAGAGCATCACACTGCCTCTGCCACCTTGCCTTCTTCCCATTGTGCATCCTGTTGGCATGCATCTCTTCCCCAAGTAAGAGGTGTAAGAGGTCCAGGCCGCCTTCTTTGGTGCAGTTCTGATGTAGGAGCTTTTAGCAACGGACAGGGGTCAGCGCGGGCACTCTTACCGATTCGAAGCTACACAGCCCCATACAATGCAAGCTGTGATGCGCTGTGTACTCTGACACCTTTCTTTCACAGCCAGCATTAGGTTTTTCAGCAATTTGTGCTACAGTAGTTCTTGTGTGGGATTGGACTAGACGGGTTATGCATATGCATATCAATGTGACATCAAAACAGTTCTAACCCATCGAGGCATGGACTCTACACGAACTCTGAAGGTCTGGCACCAACACATTAGCAGCAGATCCTTTAAATCCGGTAAGTCTGTTCTCCTTCCTCGGACCGCTTTTCTTAGGTACTAACCAGTACATACCAGGAACACTCCACAATACCTGGCATTTTGGAGATACTCTGATCGTCTACTGGTCGTCACAATTTGGGTCTTGTCAAAGTCGTGTAGATTTTTTTGTTTGCCACAACAACGTCAAAAACTGACTGTTTACTTGCTGCCTAATGTATTGTTTCCCACTCCTTGAGAGGTGCCACTGTAATATTATAATCAGTGGTATTCATTCACCTGTCAGAGGTTTTAAGGCCATTGGTGTTATGTAAGATAGCTGAGGGGGAATGTTTGCATGTTATGTCTTTTTATATGTTTAATTTATTTTCTAAAAATACATGAAAATAGAAAAATTTTACATTTAATAATAATAATAATAATAATAATAATAATAATAATAATAGTAGTAGTAGTAGTAGTTGTTGTTGTTGTTGTTGTTGTTGTTGTTGTTGTTGTTGTTGTTGTTTTTATTGTAGTACTGTAGCAGCATTACTAAGTACTGCTAGCTAGTAAACCAGTGACAGGATCATGGGCACCCAAGGCTCATTTATGCCTGTGGGGAACCAAGGCCACTGGTTCACTCCCCCAAAAAAGTTAATGCAGCACAAATCCCTGAAAAAGTCAATGCTGACTAAGGTAGAAAAGTATAAGAATACCCAGTGCATCACAGCCTGCCATGTATAGGGCTTAGCAGGCAAAGAGTTCAAGGTTGTTGATCCAGCCTCCAAATTCCCCAGATCCCAATCCAATCGAGCATCCACGGAATGCGCCGAATGAACATGTCTGATCCGTAGAGGCGCCGCCTTGCAACCTACAGCACTTAAACTGGGGCGAATGTCCTCATCGCAGAAACCCTAGCACACCTTCAGATGTCTTGTGGAATCATGCCCTGAGGGACCAGAGCTGTTTTGTGCAACAAGGGTAATCTGCACAATATTAGATTTTGCACAATTATATTGCACTATTTTTTTCTACACCTACCATTACCACTAGTTTCATCAGAGAATTACACAATGCATAGTTTTTACTGCGCAATTTGCTTCAATATGAATAACTGAATAATAATCCACTAACCGTTTACATAATATCACATTTGTCTGGACAGTGACAAAATCTCACTGAAGGACAGGCTATGCTACTCCTCATGTCATTACAATAAAGCTTCACTTTTCTTCAGTTTTTCTTTCATTAGTGGGCTTTTCATCAAGTAAACCGTGTATCAGGTCATATAGTTTTCCTCTGTCAGTGTCTTAAACTCAAGCTGACATTATTACTAACCTGTCATTCTGTGGAAACAAACCTGTGTCTGTAAATGGCATGATCGTGTGATGTGATTTTATTTTTACACATGCCTCAGTGCAAGCTCGAACAAATGCAAAATGTCAGGTTTGGAAGGGTCTCACCTTTCTGCATATTTCACTTGTGACATTCGTTCAGCTGAATTTTTTTTTTTTTTAACAAACATTTACTAAGTACACAAAGTGAGTCATGCATTCAGCCCAAAGCACTTTTTACCCAATGTGCTGCCAGTGCATGAGCTCAAACTGTTCACTGTACTTTTACCATGGGGAAAAAAAAGGGACACGGCCTTAGGATTTACTGTTAACAAGACTACAGTTTTCAGCTTCTCTAAGAAAATGGCATTTAACATAATGTACATAAAGATGAAACTAATGCCAAGTGGTCCAATCCTTCAATCCCATATTACACAAAGGTCTTTTTTTTTTCATGATTTCAGGTTGATTTCAGGTAACAGCCTGGAGGTTGCAATTATTGCAAAGTTCTTATTGCACCTATTAACAGTGTAAGTTATTGAGAAGTTATTGATATGCCCTGTATATGCACCACTGATAGATATTTAGTATCTATGACATATTTAAGAAAAAGAATATAATTTCTCAGACTGTATAATAAATGCTTTGGTTATGCAGTTGAGAGCTGGTGCCATTTTTTTTAAAGGTCTAAATTATTCAAAAATTTTATTCAAATTTTTGCGTTTGTCACATACACAACCATACACAGCATGAAACGCAGCGAAATTCTTACACGACTGTTTGTGACCTTGAAAGAAAAAAAAAGGAAGTAAGAGGCATAAATTCTAATAGGAAAGAATATATAATATCAAATCTACTATCTGTGTTAAAATAAAATAAAATAGAATAAAATAAAGTATAAATTATAAATATGTAATATGTATGTAAGATACACAGTAGTGAATTATCCATCCAAGGTACAAACACCTGTTTTATGAGTAATTGCAATGAAAGAGCAAAAATGAGCAGTTTTATGAGTAATTGCAATAAATGAATGTCTACATCATGGGAGATGATGAAAATTTCAAAGTAAACAATTTCAAATACATAGCTAAATGCAGTAAAATATGTCTGACTTCATCATCATTCATCTTAGTGGCTGATACACTAGCAAGAGTTCAGTAGTAAAGTTATTAACCAGGACGAATAACCTGTAAAAATGTGCCTGGTTGTTAATATTCTTGTGTTGTCGTTGCTTTGTCATGCATTATGAAACGTTGCACCACGGCGCTACTGAAGTCTCGAATGTTCAGAAAGTTGTTTTGTTTTGTTTGTTTTTTAGTCCATGTCAGTAGATCAAACCCCAGATTAATAGTAAATTAAAATGCATGTTCATCCACACAAAAGTAATAACCTAATTTCAACAATTTAATAAATATCAATGTATAATAACGGCTATGTCATACCTTTCTGTCAGCTTCAGTGTCAGCACTTTGTAGCAGAGCTCTAAAACTATAACTTTAAGTTTTCAAACACAGAAAAGTCTTCAGGACAGAGGAGGCGGCACTTTCAGGTTCCTCAGGAACATGAAAAGAAACTGCAGAAGAGAGAAAAAAAGATCAGAAGGTGAATGAATGAATGAGGGTTTATACTGTAGCTAATATTAGACGAATTAAAATTATGTGGTTGATATCACTATAAAGTCCCTTTGGTGTCCTCATCAGAATCATTCATTTATCATGAACATAGTGCATAATAATGACATTTATAAGGTGTTGTTATAAATGACCATACATTTAGATTCATATCAGTACACTAAGTCTCTTGAAATGTGTTTCCCTCATTTTATACCATTTTCTTTGAGTGGTGTATGTGATTTTGTCTTGTCACACATGCTGCGCTAGTGCAATAAGTGGTTAAATGACAAAATTAAAATAGTTTTCATATGTTCTCACTATCCTTCAATTAAAAAATTCATTTTGATATTTTTATATTAATTTCTCATAATAATAATAATAATAATAATAATAATAATAATAATAATAATAATAATAATAATAATAAACGTTTTTTTACATGTCCCTGAAATTCATGTACACTCTGTTTTGAGGGAACTGCCACTTTGAGAATGTAATGTAATGATGTATCCGATGTAGTCAGTGACATCACCACAATCATTTGGTCTTTCTTTAATCTAAGTTGAAACAACTGCTGTAAGTACATTTAAGTATTCACACCTATTTCTGCTTATTTTCATTTACATTTACATTACATTCATCATTTATACCACTTATCCTGTTGCAAAAGCTTATCCCAAAAGGCTTTGGGCAAGTGGCAGACGCAGGGCACATGCGCGCACGCGCACACACACACACACACACACACACACACACACACACACACACACACACACACACAATTTGGGAATACCAATTAACCTGATGTGCATGTCTTTGGACTGCGGAGAAAACCGAAGTACCCAGAGGAAACCCACCAAACACGGGGAGAACATGCAAACTCCATGCACACAGACCCAATGTTGAATCGAACCTTTGACCCTGGAGGTGCAATGCCACAGTGCTAACCACTACACAACCGAATGTCCATCAAATGCTCATTAAACGCTAAAAAAAAGTTCACCCTGTCATGGTCCACCCTGTCATCAGTCCTTCTGTGACAGGGTGGATATGTCTGCATAGTTTTATTTTATATTAAATGAAAAAACTCAGACGTCTCATTGTGTTTGACTCTGTGGATGTTCTACAACATTAAATATTTCTGTAAATCTTTAGAAAAAGTATGACACTCAGTAATTAATCATAGGCATGTCCGTGTGCTATCGGAGGAGTAATAAATGTGGGGAATACTTTGGGCTGTGTCTTTATGGAAAAAAGTCATCCTAGTGGTGGTGATAGTAACTCTGCTTCATTGATTATTTTTTATTTTCCTATGATTGTACATATTGTAATGTTTTATTCCTTATTTTATGTCTGATTATGCACTAGTTCAGTATCTACTCTCATAGACATGCCAGCCAGTTCTTTCAAAAGAATCATCTTTTTGTTGATGAAAAGTGATAATTGGCAACAATTCCCTTTATGCCACAGAGAATGCAGAACTAGTTCAGACATCCTTGTATAATTAAGATGAATTGGAAATTAAACTTTGATTGGGTTGGGATTGAATCAGCTTCATCTATCAAAGCCAGTCAAAGATGGATGTGTGGTTTCATCCGTTTTAAGAAGGCGGGCCTGACACATGACCATCTTAGTTCATAACCAGTTGACAGATTTGTTCAGCACATTTTCCTATGTCCTTGCCTTGCAGTTTAAAAGATAGGGCCCATCCATTTTTCTGAGACTGTTCCAAGTACAACAAAGTTGCCCATGCAATATATCACACTGGGATCCGGTCTTTCCCAGAGGTTTGAAAGGCGATCTGTATTCACCGCCAGACTTGACGTAGCATATGTCAATAAAGCATACCTGAACAATATGGTTATACAGCTGGCTGGCCCCAAGCCATTTTTGTAAAATAGGGACAGGATGGATTGGGTGAAAGGAAGAAAAAAAAAAAACAATATATTTTACTTTCTGCAGGAAAGTGGTGCAAAGCCTACAGTAGATCTGTCCATAGAACACTACAGGAGAAGATGCACTGGAAAAGCAAAGACAGTGCGCATCAATCTATCTAAGGCAGATTTGCACACACATGCACGCAGAGGTGGCCCTTGTACTCTTTCACCCTGACCTTTCAATACAAAAAAAAAAAAAAACTTTGGAAAATTGACTTTTAATTGCAAGAAAATTCCATACCTCCATGACAAGTCGTAATGCATTCGGTACACGGTGAGCTAAAGCGATGAAATCCTGTCCTACTTTCTCTTCTCCACCACTCCAAGGAAAATAAGCTTTCATGAGAGTTGTGCTGTTTGGTTCCACTCGCTCACTACAGCCGTTCCGGCTAATTCAAGCGTATGGCACATGAAATAATAACACCTCATATGCGATGTGGTATTTCTGCTGTTTTTCCCCGAACATCTGTTTGAATTAGGAAATTAAACAATAACCACTGGGTTCCTGAGTTGCTGCACCACACACAGACACATACACTCATCCTATGAATCCTATGGAATGCATGACTTGGTGAATTCCTTTCTAAGATGTGGATGCTCTCTGGAAGAGACACACAGTATAGTAAAGATCCCCACCAGTTTCCCATGGAGACATGAGCTAATCCGCTGTGCAGAAATGACCTGTTAAAGCAATGATCATGTCGAATATTCAGAGAAGTATCAGCCATGCTAGCCTATGCTTAGAGTCTATGCTAAAGCTCTTAAACTCAGAGAATTTATCAGCGGGTCAATTAGTGAAGTGGCAAAATTTCTAGCTGGCTAATTTCTAGCAAGTTAACTGTGTGCAGCAAGGAAGCTAACAAGATAGCAAATATTATACTATATAACTTAAGCAGAAAAGAATTCTGCCAAGCTAGCTAACAGTAACCTCAGCATAGCTAGCTATTAAATTGAATTTAATTGAATATGTAGTAAGTTAACTATGATATTGAACTGTATTGTTTATTTTATATTCATTTAGCAAGCTAGCTAACAGTTTATGAGCTAATGCCTTGTTTGGTAATATTCACTTGGGAAACTTATCCTAACTATGTTAGCATAAGTAGTCTAGTTTAAACAATAAGCTTTCTCACTCGCTAGATACGCCTTAATATAATTGGTAGTGTACAGTGTAACTAAAACAGCCAAGTCTTTTAGCAAGCTAGCTAACAGATTATGAGCTAATACATTGTTTGGTAATGTTCACTTAGCGAACTAGCTATCCTACTGTATCTATGTTAGAATAAGTTGTCTAGTTTAAACAATAAACTTTCTCACAAGCTAGCTATCATATTAATATAATTAGTAGTGTACAGTGTAACTAAAACAGCCTTTTAGCAAGCTAGCTAACATTGGTCTGTTTTGACTAGTTAAAACTGGCCCAATTTCTAGCAAGCTACATAAAAAATAATGCCAAAAATCATGGTATAATGTAGGAATATAGATTTACCAAACTAGCTAGCTTACCCCAGGGTGACTATTGTAACGTGTAATACCCCATGCTAGCAGTAAAGTTAACAATAAGTATGCAATATTGAAGTGTGTTACTCATTAACAAGAGATTCTGGGTGTTCAGTTTCTATATAAAGCAAATGAAATGGCTAAGTATTGTCAATCACTGATTATATCTGATTATACTCACTGATATTATATAAATATTTTTGAATAATTTGCTGCTTTCACATTATCAAGTCATTTTAATAAAAGAAATAAAGAAAGAAAGAATGATCTATTTTGTTGATTTTATTATGTTGACATAAGCTTGTGCTATGACATTTTCCCAGGCAGACTTATGTTGGAATGTCATGACAAGGTGTCGTTACACAATCTCGGGTCAACAACAAAATAAAAGTCACATGATTGACTCAAACATTACCAGATATTATTTGATATTAAACAGACGGTTTATACTGGAGGTATATACTACAGCCCATGAAGGAGTCATGTGGCCCTATAAACACTGTGCTTAGGTAAAGTGTTAACTGGTAGAGATGGACGGTTCATGAATGAGTCAACATTTTTAGATAAAGCATGTTGCTCACACAGCATAATTGATTCATTATGCTTTTAAATGATTTTTAAAAACTTGAGCTGTTTGTGAATTTTAAGTAGTGTGCTTTAAAGTTGTGTGTATGATGCACCATGAGCGTTCAAGTCAAATCGGTACTTGTGTTGAAATTTCTGATTAGTGAAGATAAAACTGATTGATGTTTCCTGATAAGAAACATTTGAATGGCGCAAATATTTTAAAGAAGGTCATACAACTGTGAATGACGATCGTGGTCGAGGTAACACAATCATTCGACAATCATTCGACCTTTTGTACATTTTACAGAAACTCGGCTGGGAGTTATTGACACATCCCTCATATAGTCCTGATCTTGTTCCAAGCCATTTCCATATGTATGGACATACTGAGAAACCTTCCAAGCACTAGTGAAACACTGGGATGAGTGCATTAGTGTAGCAGCAGATTACATGGAGAAATAATAGGTTTTAAAAAGAAATAAAAAGTTTTTACTCTCATAAATGTGCTTTGTTATTCTGCTCAATCAAAAGTCCCGGTTTGATTTGAACGCCCATTGTGCACTTGTTTAAATACAATTTATAAAGTGCAACCTGCAAAGTAAACTTGCTTTGTTGATTAGACGGTAAAGTACAATTTCATTAAACAATTTTAACTATATTAGGGGGGAAATTATCAGTCATAATATCACCAAATAGGTTTTGAAAAATAGCAATTTGGGAGTTGACTCATTAGGTAAGGTCATATGAATGATCTGATTTATTTACGATGTAAAATTTATTGCAAAAAAAAATATTCCATGATTAACTAATCTTTTAGCCATCTCTTTGTAAGATCTATCTAATACGTTTTTATTAACTTCTTAAAATGCAAAATTTGGCACTGAGAATTGTTTAGACACTTCTGTATTTAAAGATGAATACCAGCAGGTCATTATCATTTAATCATGAGCTCAACCAACACACTCCAATTTGTATTTTTTTTAACTAACACTGTTGGAATTGGAATCTAAACTTTTTTTATATAAATTAAATATAATATAAAATATAAATCTCTTTTTTTTCCCCCTTTAACTTTGCCCACTACGTCATTACTCATTAATTCTATCCATGTGTCATTTGGGCAGACCAAACTTTCATCATTTTCAAAGGTGAACTTTGAATAACACTTCGTGTAGAATTGAAACTCAACCACCACTCCCCGGCCTCGCTTATTTTTCTTCTTTTTGCTTTTTTAGTTTTTCTTCTTTTTTTTCTATTGTCTTCTTTTTCCACATGCTTATACAGTGGGAGCTGAAAGCCATCTTTGTCGGCCACGGTCTACGGCGTCTGAATAGGGCCAAACAAACGGCCCCGTCCGCCGAGTCCTGGAGAAGTGACGCTGAATAGAATTCTTCCTCTGACTTCTCTCTCGCCAACCTCCCAATGACGGACCGCTCCATTCTTCTCCTGCTCTCGCTAATGGATAAGACAATATTTGCAGGAGCAGAGAGGGAGGAGGGAGAAGAGGAGGAGGGAATCCATTCATTAGCATTCAGCCGCTCCGTCCTGCTTTTTTCTCTGAAGATGGGAGCAGATCAACTACACACACGCACGCGCACACACATACACACAAACTCAGACCCTTCCTTTCCCTCCCTGATAAACATTCTGCCCAGTTCTCTTTGATTTTTTTTTCTATCCTCTTGTTCTTTCAAAGACCATTTGTTTCCCGCCTCTTGGATTCTTGAAAATCAAAAAATGGACAAAAGAGGGGGGAAAAAAAGGAACGGGTGAAAAAGAAAAAGAGAAAGAGACAGGTGCGAGGTGATGGAGAACCGCAGAAATCCTTGATGACCTCATCAAGTTTGGCTAACATGTGAAAGAGGAGCCGCGTTGTTTGATTTGATTTGTTGGAGAAACTAGATGGGATCGCAGTAACTTTCCACAATTCACATCGAGCCAAACCAGGCTTTTATTTCTTCTGCCACAAGAAAACCTTTG
>JAAGKR010003672.1:0-33144 GCA_011419295.1 Clarias macrocephalus
TGTCTGTGTGTGTGTGTGTGTGTCTGTGTGTGTGTGTGTGTGTCTGTGTGTGTGTGTGTGTGTCTGTGTGTGTGTGTGTCTGTGTGTGTGTGTGTCTGTGTGTGTGTGTGTCTGTGTGTGTCTGTGTGTCTGTGTGTCTGTGTGTCTGTGTGTCTGTGTGTGTGTGTGTGTCTGTGTGTGTCTGTGTGTGTCTGTGTGTGTGTGTCTGTCTTTGTCTGTGTCTGTCTGTGTCTGTCTGTGTCTGTCTGTGTCTGTCTGTGTGTGTCTGTGTGTGTCTGTGTGTCTGTGTGTCTGTGTGTGTGTGTGTGTGTGTGCGCGCTTTACAGGAGTTTATCCTGAATCAGGACTGGAATGATCCGAAGTCTCAGCTCCAGCAGTGCTGCCTCACTCTGCGCACCGAGGGCAAGGAGCCCGACATCCCACTCTACAAGTACACACTCGCACCCCACGCTCACTCTCTACACTCTCCTGTCACTCACTGTACTCCTCTCTCATACTTTTCCCTCCTTTGGTGTCAGAGCTTTGATGCGGCCGTGAGCTTCAGACTTTAATTTCAGCCTAATTACACCCTAATTGAGTGAACGGTGCAGGAATTTATAGCACTTTTTTAATAATTGGAAAGTTAACTGCCCCCTTTATAAAAAAATAAAAATAAAAAAAACATAATTGGCTGCTCAGCTGCTCCATGACCAGGTGTGTGTGTGTGTGTGTGTTATTTAACCATGATTTCACTTACAGTTTTGGCTGATTAAAAAGGTCTAGGGTTAATCTCAGGTGGTTTCACTTTCGAGACTAATATTTCCGTTTGGAATCTGTTGCTGTTCATTCTCAATATGAAGTCTTACGTGCTGGCGCTGCCACCAATCAGAGACATGGCGCATACATTATGTGTGGCCAAATCAATCAGTTGGCCCATTGCTAAGCAAGGAAGGAAGGAAGGAAGGAAGGAAGGAAGGAAGGAATACACTGCTCATTTGTGTCGGTGTCAACAATCAAAAGAGGACTCCACCAGAGAAACATGAAGGATTTCCTACCTGATTTAGTCTTAAAATTCTGATAAAGCCCTAAGTTCTTCTTCCAGGTGTAGCCAAAGGCTTTAGAGCTTGACAGATAGACACCCAAAGTGACCCGAGACATTTAAAAAAAAAAACAGAAAAAAAAACAAAGAATCTGCTGCTTTTTACTTGATACCTGAACAAGCAGGGATTGAGAACAGCAGGAGAAGAGACCTGGCAGAGCATCAGCAGGGAAGGAACCCAGCATCTGCCCAGGTCTCAGAGCTTCTAGACTTCAGGCAGTCAGTGAGCACATCCTGCACCTAAGCATTGCATTTCTGTTTATTTTGTCTGATTACGTTTGGTGCTGTAGATCCTACAACACCAAACCTCCTCCCTTCACCCCTGATATGTTATGTCTTACCTCTTGAATGTGTTAACCAGGGGGCATGGGGGGGGGTTTAGGGGGAGGTGGAGTGGACTTTGTTATTATCCGAAAAATCTTTGCTCCTCCCTGGTCGTTTTGTTCCCTCGTTCCGACTGAGATCCTCCACATTTGTACTGGAAATGTCACGTCGTGCCCTTGAGCTCCTGTGACCTTCACTCCATCTCTCCCTCGCTCCCTCCTTGTGTTTCCCTCAACCCCCCCCCTCCCCCCACCACCACTCATACTGTAGCTCGTACTGTCATGACCGTTTCTAATTAACACCTGATTACATCGCCATTAGCTAATGAGTAGATACTGATGGAAACCGAAAAAGTATAACCGCAGCAGCTGAATGTGAGGGAAGGATAAAAGAAGACAGAACAGGTTTCATAGTTTAAAACAAATTTGAAAGACATTCGTCTGTACGATTATTAATAACTCATTAGCGACTAATTAAAATCTGATTGAGAGATAGAGTTAAGACAGAATAAGGTGATGATATTTTTGCTCTCTCCATCTTTCTTTCCCCCAACCCCCCACGCAGGACGCTGCAGACAGTCGGGCCGTCTCACGCTCGCACCTACACGGTCGCCGTGTACTTCAAAGGAGAGAGGATCGGCTGTGGGAAAGGACCGAGGTACGACTGCTGTTAGTGTTGTTGTGGGGTGCCCTGGGGTGTGGTGGGTGTGGCCTAATTACTATATGGGTAAACAGGATGTGATGGTAAAGAATGGAGGAGAGGAACGCATGTCCATTTCACGCTGTCTTTTCCCACGCAGCATTCAGCAGGCTGAGATGGGAGCCGCCATGGACGCTCTGGAGAAATGTAAGCTTTCTCTTTCTCCTCTTTCTACAATTTCTATTTTTCTTTCTTTCTTTCTTCAGCTCCCGCTTTCCTTCTCCTCCTTCTTGTTCTCCTTCCTTATCTTGTTCCTTCTCCCCTTCAGCTTTTATTCCCATCTCTTCTTCTTCTTCATGTTGTCTCTCTCTCACTCATCCTCCTCCTACTTCTTCTCCTGCTACACCATCTCATCTATCTTCTCCATTGTCTCCTCCCTCTTCTCCTCCTTCTGCTCATCCTATTTCTGTACAACCAGCTTCTCAAGATTCTCCACCATCTCCTCTTTCTCTCTCATCCTCCTTCTTCTGCTCCTCCCTTTGCCCACCAGGCCTTCTGTTTCTTCACTTTCTCCTCTTCTTCTTCCTCCCTCCATCCTGCAGCCTCATCTCTAAACACTGTCTACCTGAAACAGTTTGAAGATACAAATGAGCCACATCTCTCTCTCTCTCTCTCTCTCTCTGCATTTCTCTCTGCTCGTCTCATTCTGTCGCTCCTCTCTCGTTCTCCTTGTTGCTCTCACTGCAGCTGTCAGGTTGATTGATATTTGCTTGTTTCTGATAAACGAACACCTGTCCTGTTTGCTGTGCATAAATTAGTGATGCTTTCTTTAAAAAGGTCAGCTGACTTTAATCTTCTGACACTCTCTCTCTCTCTCACACACACACACACACACACACACACATTTCTCTCATTTTTCCTCTCAATTTTTTGTCCTTAGTCTCATTTTTCTCTATCGGCTCTCACTCTGCTCTTACTCTTCTATTTTTTTCTTACTTCTCTCCAGTCTCTCTCGCTCTTATGTTTAATTTTTCACTTCTTTTCTCTATTGTCTCGTCTCTTGTCTCACTCATTTCTCACTCTTACCTCATCAACATCTTTCTCACTCTTCTCTTTTTCTTTCCTTTCTTGCTTTATTTCATTTTTGTTCTTCACTTTCCTCTCTTCCTACTTCAATCTCACACTCTTATATTACTCGTCTCTCTCTCTCTATTTTCTCTTTTACCTTCTTTTCTGTTTTGCTCACTCTTCACTGTCTCACTCTTCACTGACTCGCCTTTCTTACTGTTATCGCTCAGTCCTCTCTTACATTATTTGTTCACTTACTATCTCACTCTCCTCTCACCTCGCTTCTGTCTTACTCTTCTATCACATCCCTTCTGTCTCACTGTGCTCTTACATCCCTTCTGTCTCACTGTGCTCTCACCTCCCTTCTGTCTCACTGTGCTCTCACCTCCCTTCTGTCTCACTCTCCTCTCACCTCCCTTCTGTCTCACTGTCCTCTCACCTCCCTTCTTTCTCGCTCTCCTCTCACCTCCCTTCGGTCTCACTCTCCTCTCACCTCCCTTCTGTCTCACTGTCCTCTCACCTCCCTTCTGTCTCACTCTCCTCTCACCTCCCTTCGGTCTCACTCTCCTCTCACCTCCCTTCGGTCTCACTCTCCTCTCACCTCCCTTCTTTCTCGCTCTCCTCTCACCTCCCTTCGGTCTCACTCTCCTCTCACCTCCCTTCGGTCTCACTCTTCCCTCTTGTTTGTCCCTCACTTTTCTTTCTCACTCTTGTCTCCTGTATTCTTGTGGTTCATCCCTTCAGTTTCAGGGACCATAAACATAAACACTCTCAGTTTGAGAGTTTGTAATGCTTCGTATCTACAGAATCACTTCCTGACCTCCAGTAACAGTTCACTTAACATAACTTCACGCAACCCAGTGAACGTGACGGCGTGTGCAAACCACCTACACTCAAATCAACCGGTTTAACATCTGATATAATTAAATAAAGAATTTGAGGTTTATCTTGAGATCCTGAACGTTAGCCTGGACTTCTTGATGTTCATGTAACAACATTAGCACATCTTACAGTGTGTGAGATTTTCCTCGATGTATTTCTGTAGACCGGCGTGTCAGTTGTGCAGCCGAGTTTTCTTTAAGCGCTCGCTCGCGGTGTGCTCTGTTGCAGATAACTTCCCTCAGATGGCCCATCAGAAGCGCTTCATCGAGCGGAAGTACCGCCAGGAGCTGAAGGAGATGAGGAGAGAGAGAGAGCGACAGGAGCGCGAGAGCGATGACGCAGAGGACGCGCGCAAATAAAGACACACACACACACACACACACACACACACACACACACACACACACACACAGCGCAGAAAGCAGCAGTGGTCTCTGGATAAACGTTCTTCTGCAGTCTACACAGATGTGGACTCGAAGGAAACGGCGTTGACTCGGCTAACGTGCACGCGGCCTCCTGTCTTTTAAAAAAATCTAATATTTGTGTCTTATGAACTGATACCTTGTTTCTGAGCCGCGCCTAGGATAAATATGCCGCACAGATGGATTTTATTTTATACTATGTACACTTTACACGTACTGTAATGTAATAAAAATGATTTCGCCTTGTCCATGTCTCGGCTTAGTTCTGTTTTTATGATACTGTATACTGGAGACAATAGACACTGCAGATAGATTATGTACGTACAGCTGCGGCAAGAAAGTTTTGAGAGAGAAATATTTTCACAAAGTCTGCTGCTTCAGTGTTTAGATCTTTTTGTAAGACGTTACTCTGGTATACTGAAGTATAATAATTACAAGCATTTCTCTCTTTTTTTTTTTTTTTGGACATTTTTCATAAATGTCAAAGGCTTTTATTGACAATTACATTATGTTTATGTAAATAATGTAATCCGTGCTTGGAGTTTCTCAGAATTTGTGGGTTTGTGTTTGTCCATTCGCCTCTTGAGGATCGACCACAAGTTCTCAGTGGGATTACGGTCTGAGGAGTTTCCTGGCCATGCACCCAAAATTTTGATGTTTTGTTTTCCAAGCCACTTAATTAGTACTAGTAGCTAATAGTAGCTCCATCATGCTGGAAAAGGCATTGTTCATCACCAAGCTGTTCTTGGTTGGTTGGGAGAAGTTGCTCTCGGAGAATGTTTTTGTATCGTTCTTTACTCAAGGCCGTGTTCTTAGGCAAAACTGCCCACTCGCTGGGCTGAGAAGCAACTCCACATGCCAGTGGTGTCAGCATGAGGTGATGGTAACACGATGATCCAAAAGTCCAGGTCCATGGGTAATTCTTCTTGCATACAATTTGACACATTTGCTTTTATTCCAGACCGAACACCAGCCAACTTTTTCCTCTTTATATTGATCTGAAGTCAGTAGCAGTGGTGGCTGGTGCTCAAAAATGTTGAGGGGGCACAGTAATGGTGTAGCTAACCAACTGAAGCATCACTGCTTAGCGCAGTAAAAAAAAAAAGCTGTTAAAGCAGGCGTGCAATAAGGTTCCTCCAATCAGGTTGAGTTCAGTGTGTTTGTTTTTATTATCAAATGCAAAATAGTGACCGATGTCAAGCCCACGGCGATAGGACACCGTATGAAACATAAAATGAAACAAGTCACCTGCTTGCTAAACACTAAAGGACATCCAGAGGCATTTATATTTCTGACGACCATCACAGGGAAAGTGTCTGTAATCGTTCAGAAATAAAGCTGAGATGAAATAGAGAGTGCTTCAAATGCTATGAGAACTAGCCAGATGGTTTGAATACGTTTTGTTTTTATTTTAGAATATGCAGTTAGTATTTGTTTAACATGTTTAAGTTGCCTTTCTTCTCTAATAATCATAAGGGGGTGGGGCTTCATTGCCCCGCATTAACCGGCCGGCCCACCGGTCAGCTGTCTGTGGGAATCGTCTCTGAGTGGAAGATTTAAGTAAAAGTTTGCTGATGAATTTGAACGTTTGGGTCTCACGGTCTTTACAGTGTGCAAAAGTCTTGGCACCCCTCTCATTTCTTCATATTTTGCTTCCAGACAGTTTTGAGGAACAGTTCTCCCGGCTTCCTGAAGGACTTTTTACGTCTGTCATTTTCAGTCCGGTTTCTGCACCTGAGCAGTTATAGAGGAATGTTAGTTTGTTTGTATGTTGAGCCTCACAGTGACCTACAGTATGAATCACTCAAGTATTTAAAAAAAAAAGCGTTTGGTGAGAAACAGGTGCAGATGAGGACAGATGATCAGGCGGTGATTAGTGTACTGCTGATGCTGAATGCTGAGTGGTTGTACAGACGAGAGGGGGAATGAGGTCGCTGCTGAGGCTGTTACATAAACAAGCAATTTTAAAATAGGATCTTTAGGCACGTTTTAGCCTGTCGGAGTAAAACATTGTAATGTGAAGAATTGCGGGGCGGAGTACGAGACTTTTGCACCGTACTGTAGGTCTCGAATCGAGGGCTTTTACAGTATGCAGGTTCATCAACCATGTCGTGTTATTTAGTGTTTCAAAAAGTCCAAAGACTTAACAAAGCAAAGTGCAATAATAAAATCAACCACATTTCTTTACTTAATTATTTATTTACCTGTTTGACAAAAGTGAGTTAAGTTTGTTGTCGCTCCAAAGCAGCTGCCTGTTCAACCATTATTTTTACCTTGTATTGCAATTTTGGATCATAAAATCAATTGTTATTTGCAGAAACATCCTCTTCTCAAAAACAAACAAACAAACAAAAAAACCCCATATACCAAAATTTTACTCCACTTCTCTGTATGTGTGTATAGATTTTTTTTTATGCACACAATGACTTATTTCTCAGAACCATAAAACAAACACAATGCAACAACGCAAGTCTCAAGAAAAAAAAAAAAAAAGAATCGCTTCCTTCTACTGTGAATGAAATCCTATGAAATAATACACACGACTAACCTGAGCTTCATAAACGCCTTGGATTTCTCTATTCTAAGATACACCATATGGTTAAAGGTATTTATACGCATACGCTCGGTATACACATTGAAGATCTCCTTTGCTTTTATAAAGCGCTTTTTCACAAGACTTTCCTTCTCTCCGGGGAAGGCTTTCCACTAGACACCGGAGTGTGTGTTCATACACACTTGGTACAAGAACACCAGTGAGCTCAGACGCCGCTGTTGAGATGTCGAGGACGTTCAGTTCCAGAAGCTGATGGTTCAGTGGAGCTGAGTTGAGTTCAGTCAGAGGTCTGTGCAGGACACTCTTTCAGTCCAACTTCACGGTAACACAGCGTGCCTTCAGGGAGCTGGCTTTGTGCTTAATCAAGCTTAATCCCAGTGAAGGATAAGGAAATGTGGGCAAGTTCAAGAGGGGTGAATACTTATGAAAGGCACTGTAGAAAAGCACTTTTCAAAAAAGACTAAGCATTTGGACAAGTACTGTACATCACATCAAGGCTCTTCAAACACTCACGTATTTGTTGCATGTAGCGGACAATGTACAGCACGGGGTGTGTCAGAAATATGATCAGGTTCTATTTTAATGTTGTATAAATATTTGCTAGAAAACATGATAGTGTAGATATACAATAAGCTAAGTAATGGTCATTGCATGTTACAGCTACAATGTGGACACGGTCGTCTTTGTCTGTGTTCTATCAGCGTTAAGGTTTTGACCGAACTCCCAGATGTAGTACGTCACAAAAACGGATATACACTATATATACATGATTCATGACTCACTGCCTCTCCGAATACAAACAGATTCCTTACTGACTGACATACTGACTAAACTGACTCACTGATTCAATGACGATTCACCATCTGACTCACTGAGAGTCAGAATAATATGAGAAAGAGGATTCATCCCTTACTGACTGCTGCACTTTACTCATGTACTCATGACAGACTAATTCTATGACTGATGAACCACTGGATTGACTTACCGATTGACTCAGTGTCTTGAATCTTGAATCTGTAACTCGCTGACCCACTAGCAGAGTGACACACTGAATCTCTGACTACAAGCTGGTCTAGTGGTAGATTGCCATAATGACTGACTTTACTAACTCAAACTGACTGACTGACTCCACGACTCCCTTACTGACTGTATAGTGAGTCATGACTCACTCACTACCTGACTCGATTTATTTACTGGCAATGCCTGACAGACTGACTCACGGCCAGGAGAATATACCAACAAATTAGCCATCTTTTACTGACTCACTGATTCACTAAATGTGACTGAATGAATCACTGGCCGAGTCGCTGACAGACTCTTTAAATGACTAATTCACAAGACACACTGATGATCTGACTCACTAATCCGTCTGACACTGCGAGCAAACTGACCCAGTGACTGCTTTGCTTTATTCACCTACTGACTCAGTGACAGACTGATTCACTCGATTGACTCACCCATTAACGCTTCAAGAATCTTGAATCTATGACTCACTGACTCACTAGCAGAGTGACACACTGAATCGCTGACAAGCTGATTTAGGGATATATTTCCATAATGACTGACTCGACTAAATCAAACTGACTCGCTGAATATAAACTGACTTACTTGCTAAATGACGTCCTGACTGACTGATTCAATTCCTCCCTTACTGAGTCTGTTTACTGACTTCACAAGACACACTGATTATCTGACTCAATGATTATCTGACTCACTGATCCAACAAACATACCAACAAATTAGTCATCATTTACTGATTCACTGACTCGCTGTAGAACGAATTCTGCGACTGAATGAGTCACTGACCAACTCGCTGACAGACTCTTCAATTACTGACTGATTCACAAGATGCACTGATGATCCGACTCACTGATCCATCTGCGAGCAAACTGACTCAGTGACTGCTTTGCTTTACTCATGTACTGACTCAGTGACGGACTAATTCTATGACTGATGAATCACTGACTAACTTAGCACTTGACGATGTCCGAGGGCAAACTTTAATCTGTGACACTCTGAATCTCTGACTAGAAATTGATTTAATGAAAGGTTGAATAAGTGTCTGCCTCACTGACTCTGACTACAGACTTATTTGGGTCTTGCTTCCTGGTCTCGTTAACTCCCCAGCTTCCAGCATCCTCCTTCGATCAGTTCTAAAGATATTTTCCTGACACTCTGTTGATTGATGTTAATCATGTCATTAGTAACAGACAGTTTTATTGCAAAACAATTGCAGGTACAATTGAACATCCCTTTTTTTTTGTACATTTATAAGCACTGGATGTCAAATCTTTCTGGTCTTTGTACATTTCTTAAAGCTTACACTTCTCACTCGTAGGCAGGACACATGTACGTCTTCCTGCGTCTGTTATGTATATAGTTAGAATTTTTTCTCAGAGAAAATATTGCAAAAGAAATCCATCCCTTTCTCCAAAGTCTCTCCATTCTGTCCTGCTTTACTGTAAATCTTTGCAGTAGACGTCTGCATGTTTCTTAAAATCCTGGCCACTTGTTCCAGTCCAATCCATCCGCCCTTTGCAGATTCGTTACGATTCCCTGTCGCTGTCCTTTCCGCCATACATTTCTGCGAGTCTCTTAAATCTCGGCCCCAGCTCATGGAGAACCTCGTAATCACTCCAAGCGTCGCTACTGACCGAGTCCAGAGAGCTCAGACTCTCAGCAGTGGAACCGTTCCCTTCATACGCATACGTAGCCAGCGAATCGTACGGTGGCGCCGTTGGATCCGAATCGTTCTCGGACAGCCTCTGAGAGATGAAGTCATGGATGTCAGGTTCGGATTTGTTGTGGATTTTTGGCGCTGGGCGGCGCAGGATCTCGGGTGCGACGTCTCGCCGTTGCTTGGTATCGTCAAGCGACTCAGCTTTTCGCAAAGTTCCGATGTCGAAAGCTTGCGTGTCTTCTTCGCCTCCGCCTTCATCATCATAGCTCACGACGTTATCCCTCACGTCCTCTTTGGAGATGATCAGAGGATCGAGCTTCTCCCGCTGCCTCTTCAAAGCCGTGAACAAGACGACAAGCACTACGAAGACAGACAAACATCGCTCAGAAACGAATGATGACATCGCGGTAAAATTATGAACTGATCAACTGATATTAAAACAAAAGTTAGAAAAATGATAAGAAATGTATTAAAACGGTAGTTAGCGACAGTGGTTGGGTGAAAGGGCAACATTAGAATATGTGGAGTGATAAAATCGACAAAGAGTAGAGCTAGGATTTTATAAATCTGTCAAACATTTAACTAGTTTAGTAGCATGCTCTTACTTAGCAAAATGACGATACAGAGAAGAATCGCGATTAGCGCTCCTGTGCTAAGTCCTGCATTAAGTGCGAACGCCTCTGCCTCGCATTTCCTCACGTTTCCGTCACCGTCGCATGCGCACACACGTATCGTTAGCGTATTTGTGCTGCTCTGAGCAGGGAAGTCTCCATCCGTGATCACTACAGGAACCTGAAATAAACTCCTCTCCATGCGGCTGTAGCTGCTGCGCTGAGTTAGTATCGCGGCTGTGTTATCTGTGGAATGATTTAAAAACATCAAAAAAAAATGCATCACATTATTATTCTAAATCTGTATTAGCTGACATTTTTAAAAGCAAGCTAGCACTCGTTAAAATATGCAACGATTAAAAAGCATGTTTATTTATTATGAGCTGTGAATTCAGCAAGCCAGCAAAAACGTCAACAGTAGTAGCTTAATAGCAAAGACAGCAAGATAATATATGCTTTTTTTTTTTTTAAGTAAATGTACACCACACTACTGAAGTGTTTAAGGAAAGCAACGTTCAATAAGAAAGTTTAGAAAGCTGCGATGTTTAGAAGTTACCCTTTGCTGTAAGTCACCTTTGTTGTCTCGAACAGAGAAGTTGGATTTCTCAAAAGACTCGGACGCTAAATGGAAATAAAAACGATGGCCTCTGAGGGGCTGGTCGGCGTCAGACGCGCTCACGGTTTGGATCGTCTAAAATGTTGCCAGAGAATACATTTTAAAAAGCAAGTAATGTTTTGTATACTCATAAAAATGATATGTTCATAAAACCTTATGTTCAGTGTAATCAAACACAGTTAATATTAATTGGAAAACTTTCAAAGCTGTTTAAATGTACAGATTACCTGACCCACTTTGGTGTCTTCACAGATGAATGTTTCGTACGTCATGTCGAAGGTGGGCGCGTTATCATTAACATCCAGAACTTTGATGTAGACTGGCACGTGACCGATCAGACCGTCTGCAAGGGAGACGTCTGATGTGTAAGAGCACGTTTAATTCTTATGACAGAAAAGAGTCGTAAAATCAGGGAAAGTTACTTATAGTCGGAATCAGGTTAAGCAGCTCTGCTGGATTCCCGACTTTTCTGGGTTCAGCACCTAGACCTCTGGTTTTACATAGAAGTACTTTGACTTTAAACAGTGAGGGGCTTCCTATTCCTTAAACAACCCTGTCCTCAAACAAAATAGGGAACTTGGTGAACCTGCTGGAATTTGTGGTTGTGAGTAGCATTTAAAATTGAAATGTATCCCCCAGATGCACTGCTGGTGAGAAAAAATAAAAAGTGACATGAGAAAGAATCCTTAAGCGGAACCGGACTTAAAACAGAACCCATCCACATCTGGGTGACAAAGAGCGTGTTTAGACATCATTGCCATTCTAACGGTACAGTTAAACAGCGCTGTGGATGTTAAAAGGAATTCATACATTTTTAACATTTCTTGTTAACGTTTCTAAAACTGATCGAGTATCATGTGGTAGAAGATACGATCCAGTACGAATGAGAATAAAAGGACGTACTGTGTTCAGCGGCCTGCACTGATACGTTGTGCCAGGCTTTTTCCTCTCTATCCAGAGAGCGTGAGAGAAAGAGCGAGCCATTATTCGGATGAATGTTGAACACATGATCCATATCTGTGTGCCAGTCTATCATGTACCTGTCCACAACACACACACACACACACACACACACACACACACACGTACAGATACAAAATCAGCAAGTACAATTTGACATTTTGCCAAATTATTTACATTCGCTATCTTGCTAATTAAGGGCTGAAATGTTCCATTTTCTGATAATAGTAATAAAATGTATGAATGAGTAATGAAGCCGGTCTATCTAATCTATTTTACATCTAATCTGATATATTATTATACAGTCAAATCTATTGTTATAGAAAAGAAATTGGTCATACACTATATGCATAATCTAACCTACTTTAATATTATATACTTCACTATTTGATAATCTAATATTGCATATTCTCATTTATTCGTATTTTATTTTACAGTCCAATCTCTTATTATAATATTTAATTAGCAGTAATTTAATCCAATGTATTGTTACATATTTAATATACTTATATATAATTATATAATTATTTAGTAAGATATAACCTTATCCGCAGTTATACAATGTGCCTACTATAATAGTCTATTAAATCGAATATTCAATATCTACTTACAGTATATCTGCTTAATCTGCTATTTTATCCTCCAATCTACTATTATAACATTTAATTTTTATCTAATTCAATCTAATCCAAATTAATACTGTATATTCTAATTTACTGGTAAAGACTACTATAATATACAGTATAATATTTACTACAACCATCTAACATTGCAGAATTTAATCTATATTACATCCCACATACTATAATATATTTTAATATACTTTTTTAAATAAAATTAATACAGTTAGGTCAAGAGTAACTCAGGGGGTAGTCCTTGAGCAAGACCCTTAATCCCCAACTGCTCAGATGTATAATGAGATAAAATGTAAGTCACTCTGGATAAGTACGTCTGCCAAATGACGTAAATTTTAACTTATGATTTTCTAATCTATCGATTCCAGTTTAATTTACCTTTATACCACCATACCCATGATAATATAATTTCATATTGGATATTTTCATCCATTGTTATACAACCTAATCTACAATTTTATGCTCAAATCTTTTATTATAAAATTTCATTTGCAGTAATCGAAACCAATGAACAATTTAACAATTAAACCTACTATTACAGATTCATCCAATCTAATATTCTATAATCTAATATACTATTATGCAATCTTATCTACTTTAATAATATATTATAATCTAGTCTAATATTGTATAATTTAATCTACTTTTATATTTTATATGTAGTATAGTGCAATCTACTATTCGGTACACTAAACTAATATTGTATGTTCTAATCTATTATTATACAATCTAATCTAATTTTTTATACTCCAATCTATTTTTATTCAATTTAATTTGCAACAATCTAATCCTATTATTTTGTTATATTGTGTATATTACATATTATCTATTTCATCATTTAATTGTCTAATCTACTATTGTCTAATAGTAAACAAAATCCAATTTAATACGGTACTGTTATACAATCTTACCTCCTATAATATACAATATGATCTGTAATAATTTTAGTATTCTAATCTAATAATTGGTAATTTAATATACTGTTCTATAATTTAAGATTATATTTGAAAATCTAATTTGCAACAATCTAGAGTACTGTTATATAATTTAATTTATTTAATCCAATCTAATCTACTGTTAGACAACCTTACCTGCTGTAATCTAATGTACTACAGTCTTTCATCTTCTTATCTATAATTATACAATGAAATCTACTATTTTATTCTCAAATACTATATAAAAATGTTATTTGCACTAGTGTAATCCGGTGTCCTATTATATAATTCAACCTACTATTATTTAATCTAATCTAATCTAATCTATTCCAATCTAATCTACTATTCTAATCTACTTTACCATCTACCATTTTATACTTCAGTCCACTTATATTAAGTTTTGATTGCTATAATATATTTAATTACTATAATATATACTGTTTATATAATTAATCTTACTATTGTTCTAATCTAATCAAATCGAATCTAACAATGTATCTAATGTACTGTTACTCTTACTATATTATCTTTTAGATTATTGACTTATGTATTTACTTATATATTTATATGCTTATATGAAGTATAAAATTATGTACTACAATGTAGTCTAATACTGTGTAATAAAGCTACCTAACATGATCGAATCTAACCTAATCGACTCTAATCCACTGTTAGATGATCCATTGTGCTGTTACATAATACAGCCTACCATCATTTTAAATTTTCTATAATCTAATCTCCTGTTATATCGTCTGATCTGCTATAACATGTGAGCTGTATTTACATTAAACTATTATTTTACTGATAACCACTTAAAATTCATTTTCATCTTTGGGTTGCATTGATTCAGCTTTAATTGTTAGATCATTATGGGATGTAAAGTAAGTCATGACATGCTACAGTATAATGCAATACCCTGTGAAATGTTTTTTTTTTATATATATATTTTTTGAGATTATGTTAAATTTGGAATTTGGTATAATACAACTTTTTAGCATACCTGACAGGTTTGCGATTAGCGTCCGGATCTGCAGCACTGACGGCTCCAATAGCTGTTCCAATCTGGGCGTCCTCTTTGACCTCCATCACATAGGCAGGGTGTTTGAAAACCGGCGGCTCATCAACATCCTCTACAGTGATCTTCACAACGGCAGAGTCCCCGGACATGCGAAACCGAGGGTCCAGGTACACGTTTTCCACCTGTATGCTGAGTGTGTATGACATCTTCTTCTCATAGTCCAGAGCCTGAACAACAGATAAAATAACAATTATAATTAGATAAGCAATTACAATTGCACATTATTAAATCTCTTTATGTGAATCATCCGCTGTTAAAAAGATTTTACAATGAATTTGGCAACAGATTAGAACTGACACATTAAAATTAACCAGTGATTTGCAGCTCCAGTACTGTCAGAGCAGCAGCTACCGGAAATTAACCAATTTCCCAATCAAAATGAAGAATTTAACAGCAAAAACTAAATTCTCATATCTAAGACAAAGCCCTAGCCGTTAGCTAGTTAGTCTATAGACACTGTTTTTTTTTTTTGTTTTGTTTTTTTTTACAGTTCTGCATTACTTGTAATGATCAGCAGAGCTTCCTGAGCTCCCTACCTTCTTCAGAATGAGCACTCCATCCTGCGTAGTGGGGTTTGTGCTGATTTGAAACGTGTCCTGCTCATCTGTGATTCTGTAGCTCATCTCAGCATTCTTGCCAACGTCTGCATCTGTAGCCTTGACCACACCCACTTCACTACCCACCTCAGCCAACTCTGGGACAGTGAAGTGGTACACACCTGAGGAACACCATTGTGATGTCATAAAAATGTAAAGACCTGGACTGCATCCCAAACCATAGACTTCAGCAGTTTCAGTGAAGCTTTTCCGTGGCTATGTTCCAAATCAACACAGCACTTTCGTCTGCTCCCACTGAGGGGTCGCCACAGCAACGGACCAACTGATCTGCACAACAACTTGGCACAGGTTTTTACACTGAATGCCCTTCCTGACACAACCCTTCCATTTGATCTGCGCTTGGGAC
Organism: Clarias macrocephalus; assembly: GCA_011419295.1. Taxonomy (NCBI): domain Eukaryota; kingdom Metazoa; phylum Chordata; class Actinopteri; order Siluriformes; family Clariidae; genus Clarias; species Clarias macrocephalus. The sequence goes on from JAAGKR010003672.1 coordinate 15,446, forward strand.
TGGCACTGCATCCAGTGGCTCGGGTTTGGGCATTGGCTGGCAACGGAACCCGGGCCTTCCGCATATAATGAATACGGTTCTTAATTTGGGACTAAAGTCCACAATGGACTGATGATTGTGTGTAATAGTGTTTATTGTGAATATAGTGTGTGGACTAAAATGTATTGGTTAAAGTAGTAAATGCCCGAATAGTCAAACCCTATGATTAGGGTTGCATCTGTTGTTTCCTCAAGACAATTATTGGAATTAAGGGAATTCCTTTTTCTCGTTATATATCTTATTTGACTGACTGCTATCCTAGTAAATGTAAAAGGTGACAACTCTATGAAAACAACAGGAAAGTTGACTCCATTTTTGGCCCATTGCTTTTTTCTCCTATACCATATATGCCACTTTTTGGTATTTATTATCCACGTCTACACTGGTGACACATACTGTAGCTGTAGCTGTATGTTTCAGCAAAGCCAGATGACTGACACCAAAGAAAGCTTGATCTCTCGCTCATGTCATGACAGAAATTTTTCTAGGTCTAGAGATTTAAAGCTATACCTAGATATTTTTAATGGTGAGACACAGACATGTAACCTCTCACTCACCCTGGGTAAATCGGGGTGGGTTGTTGTTGACATCGACCAGTGTGATGTTGACTGTGGTGGTCCCGGTCAAACCACCCAGCTGTCCCATCATATCTTTAGCCTGAATAACCACCTGGTAATGTTCACGGTTTTCACGCTTCATGTTGGGCAGAGCTGTCCTTATGATCCCTGAACCACAGCACAAAGGTACAGCAGTGGTACATGACTGAATCGTCCTCTATGACTATTGGATATGTATCCCTAATCATTACTCTTATGTCACTGACCTGTCTCTGGTTCTATAGAGAAATAGGGTTGTCCTTGCAGAATGCTGTACACAACTTTGGCGCTGTTTCCGTACATGGCATCATCAGCATCTGTTGCTGTTACCTGGACGACGAGTGTACCTGAGTGTGAAGGAGAAAAAAGAAGAGAGAGAATTATAGGTTGTGTGGTTTGGGAGACGTCTACGGTGGACGGATGGAGGCCTAGATAGTAAATGGGGCGTGTGGTTTGGGACATGCCCTAAGAGTGAGCGACATAGCGACTGAAGGTCGTTACCTTTTCGGCTTTGCATCAGTAAGTACATATGCAAAGTAAAGTGTGCATAACAAGTTCATTCAAATTATAATGGAAACACTGATGTGTAACACATAAATATCACGGAAAGATGGGGATAAATTGTGCTCTGATTGGTTTAAAGAAGTACAGTGTTCTGACTCCCCTAGAGTAGTATAGTGTGTCCTGAGAGCAGTACAATGTGATTTGGTTGGCTGAAAGCAGAAAAGTACGTTCTGATCTACTGAAAGCCACGTACTGTATCTAGCCACTGTCTTCTGTCACATTACTAGCCACCGTGCACCTTAAGATCGCAAAACTCTGAACTTCTGGTAGTTCCCAGAATATCAAAATCTACAAAAGGGGGGAGGGCGTTCTCATATTTAGCTCCTAAGCTTTGGAATAACCTTCCAGACAGTGTTCTGGGCTCAGACAAAGTATACCAGTTTAACAGTAGAATCCAGACACATCTCTTTAATCTGGCATACGCATAATTCATTCCATAACCTCGTACTCAAGTACATCTAAAAGCACACTCTTATCTAGTGCTGCTAATATCCTGAACAGCAACTACGATAATTCCTTTAACCTATATTTCTTTATTTTTCTACCCATCCTGAGGCATCTGGAGATTGTGCCAGCTCCAGTAGACAGAGGCCAACCCTGCGAGGATCTTGAGGCATCCAGAGAAGGACCTGCTCCAGCTGGATTCTGCTTCATGATGGTTTGGATCTACACATGCTGCTCCTGAGCTTCCAGTGATCCAGACCCCGTCTGTCCTCTGCACCTGCTGACTCATCCCTGTGCTGAACTGGACTCCATGATAACTTGGACACCTTCTGTTATACTGAACTTCCAGCAGCCTAACACACATGATGATGTAATATAATCCCTGTTATCCGTCATCACTCGAATGAGGATGGGTTCCCTGTTGAGTCTGGTTCCTCTCAAGATTTCTTCATATTGCCATCTCAGGGAGTTTTTCCTTGCCACCGTCGCCAACACCCTTGGCTTGCTCATCTTTTTCTCACTCATACACACTTCCATAAATATTCTTTTCATTTTGTGCAGCTGCTTTGAGATCATTTGAGACCAATGACCATTGTTAAAAGCGCTATATGAATAGAATTGAATTGAATTGAAAGCAGTGCAGAAAGTCTTCTGATTGGCTGAGAGCCGTGGGAGAGGGAGGGGGAGTGTTGGTCCTGATTGGCCGAGAGTGGTATAGTGTGCTCTGATTGGCTGAGAGCAGTACAGCTTGGTGTAATTGGCTGACACTAGTGTGGTATGTGCTGGGAGTTTTCCTACATTACCAATTTGTGTTTAAAATGTAAATAAACTTCTGTATATGAGTGGTTGCTAAAATGAAATCATAATGGAGAGAAAGTAAATAAGGCCACTTATTGTTCCATGCAACCAATTAGCGCTGTGCTAAGTATAGCCAGTTAACAGTATGTGTTGGGAGTGTACATCTGTTGGAGTCTAAATTGAACCCATGGCATCTCAACAATTTTCAGAATTTAGTTGAACAAAAACAAAGTTCTTCACACAGTTAAATTCACATAGTCTCGTGTGACTGACATTCCTCACTTCACTCTGTTCACATTCACAAAAATTAACTCAGCGCAGAATGTAAATGACTTTTGTATAAAGGCTACACAGGGCCACACTTTGTCTGGGTGATGAAGCCTGCTGACAGGAACAGATGGCACAGATCACACACACACGCCCTCGTACACACACACACAAATGTGTGTGTGTGGGGGGTGCTATAATAGAAAGCGTCTTCCTCCTTCTGAGCTCATTACTCCATGTCCATAACTAATGTACAATAATCGAGCCTGTTAACTGATGAGCAAATTAGCAATTAGCATATGAGATTAACATGCAAGACAAATCAGTACACTGTGATAAAGTCACATGATCTCTAGCTCTCTGTATGAGATAACACTGTCTTGCTAACAGGTCCGGATGGACAGACGGGTCGATATAGAAACAAACAGGATTGAAAAATCAGAGAGAGATCGAGAGCGGAAAAGAGATGGAAATTCAAATAAACAAACATACGGAAATTGCATCAGAAATATAAATATAGACAGACTAGAAGATAGATGGATGAACAAAGAGACAGATAGACACTCATACGGGCAGAAATAAAGAAAGAAAGACAAAACTGGACAGCTAGACAGATGGGTAGAAGGATTGAAAGACAGGCACATAAATGAAGACAAATGAAAAGGTATATGTACAAATCACATGCACAGACAGACAGACAGGCGAACAGACAGACAGACCACTACGGAGCGACGTTGTCACTGCTCTGTGAAGTGATTGGCTGATGCCTCACCGACGTCAGCCATTTCCTGTACAGAGGCGATGTAGGGGTCTTGAGTAAACTTGGGCTCGTTATCGTTAATGTCGTGGATTTTGATGGTGAATGTTGATGGACCCTCGAGGTCTCGACCTGACGCTTTATCCACCGCCTTCGCGCTCAGAGTGTAAGACGCTTTCTCCTCGCGGTCCAGCCTCCTCGTGGCATGGAGATCACCCGAATTCTCATTGATGACAAATATGGTTCCCGCTCCTTCTCCAGAAAGGACGTACTTCACCGCCCCGTCCTCTCTGTCTTTATCCGAGTGCAGCTGGACAGACATAAATGATTTTGCACAGACCTGTTAGGAGCAGGTTAAAGCCATTTCCGCTGAAGGAAGTAATACTTAGACTGTAGAGATTAGCATGATCAGAACAGAAAAAAAGCTGCCACTAAATATACAGTGACACTATGACTATGTAAGTAAAGTAAAGAATTCAGTTTGTAGCCAAAGATAGCCCTGTTTTCAACACGTGCTACGCATGCTAGCATTGGTGTTTACAGAAAGGTTATAAGTGTCTTTTAGGACACTTCCTTTCGGCAGACTGCCCTAAATTGCTCGGAGATATCCTCCTCAGAGCGCTATATTAAATGATATTCATATAGAATCTAAACTCCCAGCGGCCGTATAAGTGTATTCATGAGGGAGCGAACACTAGACAGATAGTCACCTGTGTGCAGTGTCCTAATTCACGTTCCTCACGGCTAACTATAGCAAACTCATTTATCACGCCGCTGTCCTTATACAAATCTATTAGTTGGAGCCGGATGAAAAATTGGACTTACTGTAAGTGTTGCTGCTAAATGCTAAAGGGAGACGCTATCGATGGCCCATGTGGCACAATTCGGAGTTGACCGATAACTTAGCTAGCTGTAACTCTACGAGTTTAGCTAAACTTGCATTTGGAATACAGCCAGTACTAATACGAAAAGCTAAATGATGCCATTTGCTCCTCTCTCACACAACATTAGCTCTACTCGCTAAAGATAAGAAGGCAGAAAAGTGAAATCGCCTTTTTCCCCTCCAAGTGTCTGTGTATCACTTTTCCTATGGATTGCATAATTACATTTCCAATATAAATTGATCAGGAGTGCATTACAATCTGTGCTGGGGCTTCAGAATTGATTTGACTTTTCTTCCCACTCTGTTTGGGATCAGCAGCTATACATCCTGTCCTTAATGTTTCATTTCCTCTTCATATCCCAGAGCATGCAGGAGACAACCTCTTTATAAACTGGAGTTAACTTAGAAAGCTACATTTAGCTAAACTCACACCAAATTAGCTAGCTTTAATCATAATGCTACCGTGATAGCCATACACTCAGTTGAGAAAATTATCACAGACTATAATCTTTCTCAAATCCTGACTCTTGAGGGCAGTGGCGAGTCTTCGTCCATGATGCATGATCTGAGAACCGCATCCTGTGACCGAACAACCTGATTTGAATAAGAACTTCACAAGTGTGTAAATATCATTTTGTTATGGCTGAACTATCCATAGTGACACTCTGAAGCATGGACATCGATCTGAGGGATTAAACAAATTGCAACAACCTACGGCTATCCCTATAGACAGTTATCCAGTAGATGAATCCAAAGCACTGGAAAAAATATTGTGGAAAAAAAATCCAGTGATAGTTTCTAGCTTAGTGCCTTTCTGAGATGGGCTCTAGAACCACTGTGACCCTGACAAGCATAACACCAAAGTTCTTATCAAGTTCTGCTGATGTTTTTAATAATCTGAGGTTCTAGCCAAATTGATCTAAAATCCTTAACCACATTCTAGGCTCTAGATCCACCATGACCCTGACCAGGACAAATCCAAATTCTTCTATTTGTCTTTGGCAAATTCTTCAGATTTGCCTTTGTCCAAGGTCGTATGAGATTACATTTACATCCTTACTTGAAGTGAGGTTTTTTTTTTTTTTTTTTCTCATTTTAGCTAACTTCAAATCTTGCTGAGGTTCTTGGTTCTTCTTTAGAAGGTTTTAAGTCACATGTTCTTTATACCAGTTTTTTTTTGTAATTGTTGTATAAATTCTTTTTAAAGTCCATAGGAAAAATTTTCTTTCCATCCACGTTTAAAACTTCTCATGTACAATATATGAAAATTATACTTAAGTGTCTTATCAAACCAATCAATGTAGGCAACTAGATTAGGGAGATCAATCATTCAAGGCCATGCAGATTTTCAACATTTTCAGTCAAATTCATAAGAAGATCCACCATAACCCTAATCAAAGCCAAGTCCTTGTAAACATTATAAAATAATTCTTTTACCTAGGAATTTTTAAGAATGCAGAGCACAATGGATTATCAGTCCATCACCGTAACCTCTCGGACACCTCGTCGAAGCCGGCGAGGGTCCTCACACATTTTGTAAGGGACAGCGGAAAAGCCTGAAGTTGTTTTTCCCCCCGATTAATTCCATGCATGTCTCAGAGCATGCCATTTTTGCTCTACATTAAGTGCCCTAAAATTTTGGCCAGTTTTGAATTGAATCAATAAATCAAATCCGAATTCTGTGCACGTATTGCCGAGCCATGCAGATCTTTGGAAGTTTACACAAGTAAGCAATAACGTTTGGCCTCAGTTTTTTTGTAATGTAAATTCAAATGTAAATACAGTTCCAACAGCTGTCATGGAGGAGATGGAGGAGGGAAGGGAATGAAGCCAAGCTTTAAACAAATGTTTGAAATTGTGCCAGACTGCTGTAATGTGAACTCAACCCCCGAACTAACTTTTCTTTAAAATAGAAACAAGAAACAGAGAAAGAAGATTCCCATCCTACCTTTCCGATATACTGATCATCATTTCCTGTATATTCCTCCAACAGGAAGAACTGGTTCCACATCCACCCTCGTTTGGAGCGTCTGAGCACCTCTGGCCCTCTATCGGCTCTCATCTGGCTCCACGTTCCTTGGCTTAGTCCCCCTGTAGTCCTCAGCACACCTTTTGCTTCCACCCACAGGTAAAGCCATGCTAACAAAATCAGACGAGTTCTCATTGTGCAATGAATATCCAGCAGTAAACCTGCTTCAGGAAGCCCGTAAACCTTCAAGCAAATTATCCGTCCATCAAGGACAATCCACGTGTGATGGAAGAGTATATTCGTGAATCCATCAGGTCCAGATTTCAGTGTCCATCTAAAAAAGGAGGAGAAACAGCTTATTGACCATGCTTCTAAATCAGAAGCGTTTTTATTACCTTGTGGAGGAAAATTCTGAATTAGTATTCAAGGTTTAAGGACTCACGAGACACAATCCTAAATGCTTTTGCTCATTCTACTTTCCCAAATATTTTTTATTTTGATGTTCCTCTTAATTTCTAATCCAAGCCAAATTCTCCTAAAATTATTTTAGAGTGTTTATTAGTAAATGATCTATTGCCAAATTGTTTTCAAGTTCGTAGACTGAAGTTACAAACTTACTTCTTTTGATTGTGTAAAGCTGCTTTGCCACAGTGTCATCTGTTAAAAGCGCTATACAAATAAAATTGAAATTGAAAGTTCTTCTGAAGTTTTACTAATTTTTCCCCCATCTCATGTTCCTACCGACGTTCTTTTGAGGATTTTGATGCAAATCCATCTAAAGTTCTTACCTAGAAGTTCTTAGACACATTTTCTGATATTCTTTGTCAGATCATTAGCAGTGAGCTAAATAGTGATCTACTAACATATCCCTAAAATGTTTAATGATGATTTTCCATCCACGTTTAGCTGACGAAGAACTTCGCATATACAGTATATGAAAATTAGACTCAAGTGTCATATTGAACTAATCAATGTAGGCAACTAGATTAGTGAGCTCAATCATCCAAGGCCATGCAGATTTGACATGCTGATGTCGGGACGGTTTGCAATGCAAATGATGAGGTAATGCACACATTCAACCACTGAGTGGATCTGCATCTCCTGTGCAGCTCAACACGCTGACATTACAGATATCAATAAAAGCTGCTTAATATTTACTCATTTTAAATCTGTTCGTTTAGTGTAAATACATGCTGAATTCTCATTCCTTAATATTCTATTCAATTTTATTTTATTTGTATAGTGTATATAATTTTTTTTTTATTTTTTTTTTTTACAAATGTCATTGTTGCAAAGCAGCTTTACACAATCAAAAGAATTATGGAAGTTCGTATGAAATGTGAATGTGTATGAATAAAAAAATGTAATAATGTCCTGTGATAAAATTGTCATAGCGTCGCTGAGCTTCACTGCAAACCGAACATTTTCAGCACAAGGAGACGAGGGTGTCGCATCAACATTGACAGCGGGAATAACTTAGCTGGAGCAACAACCGTACAAAAATAATTTTCTTGCTAACTAGCTAGCTGGGTATAGTAAGAGTTCATTCAGCTGTCATGTACAGCATGTAATCTGGTAAAGAACAAATATCTAAAGACAAATTTAGATGCAGTATGCTAGTATGCTTAGTTAGATGTGTTTTAACTACTTGCTATCTTAAGTAACATGTCTAGCTAATTACAGAAGCCATATCAGTAGCTTATTTTGCTGAAGCACGTTCAACACCTGATATGTTAAACAAATTAAACATTGATTTATTTTTTCTTTAATCTTTAATCTAGTACATGCAGTAGCAGCAGGCTACCTAATTTGCTAGTTTACTAAGCTAAACCATGGTTTCAGAATCCGTATTGTAGCATATATATAATGGAGATCTAAGACCCTGTTTAACGATGATTAAATATCCTAGCATGCTAAGCTGTCTTCTTCTTTTACTACATAGTACCATCAGGTATATACTATTACTGTACGTATATACAGCTATAACTGTTGTTATTTATAGCTATAAATAGATAAAGTAATTAGTTGTCATATAAGGAAATATGCTAGCATGCTACCAAGTATGCTATATTTTTAACTAGCAACTTCTCTGTGGCTAGCTCATTAGCTAACTTACTAATACATAAATTATGTACAGATGTGGATCTCTTATAATGTGCTAGCATGCTAAGTATCTGGAATACTTTTAATTAGCTACTATACCAAATACTTTGCATGCTAATCAGATACATAATTTGCTAAATAATATTTTTTAAATATTATTTAACTGTTTCTTGCTAAATACATAATTTGCTTAATAGTTGGCTAAATGAACAAAACAAAGCAACAAATTTGACCCGGAAAGAGAACGACAGAGCATTAAAAGCAGGACTGAAGCTAAGCTAAGCTCACTCCAAAGTGCGCACTAGAACAGGAGGAAGCGGACGAGTGACCGACTCCTGTAGAGCTGAAAGCGGGTCAGAGCGTTTTTCTATTTGGGGGCTTTTGAGACAGTCAATCAATGAAAAGCATTCAGCCTTCCACGGAGAGCGCATTATGCTCTAACGATCGGTTTAAGCGTGAAGAAAAATGACTTTAATAAACGTCCTTGATTTAAAAATTTTCCTCATAGAGGATGTTTATCAGAGCAAGACCTCGTGAACAAAAGCGGAATGGAAATTAATGTGCTGGTGTGACAGTCAATGTAAATAAAAATAGAAGTGATAGAATTACGTGTAAACGCAATTCAGGATGGGAGAAATCTATAAAACACAAACACTCACACTGACACGCTTTTGCGCGGTGGATTTTTGTAAAAAATTAAAATATAATCTAATATGCTACTATGTTTTATGTTATCTAGTGCTTTTTTCTGCACTTCTTAATAAAAATGAAAACCGCAATATCGTCATATCGACATTTATTAACGTAAAGAGACAGGGTTGTGTTGGATTTTGGACAATTTGCATAAATTTGTCAAAATCTGAGTGCAGAAAAAGAAAGCAGCTGCACAGTCAGGTGACATTCATGCCACCTGTATATCATAGATTATATATTATATATTCCATTATATGTATTATATAATATATATTCTACTGGATCACACTACATTCTATTTCTTATTTTATTCCATAATAAAAGGTCACTGCATATTGTACTGTGTATGACATAAATTTTGAATTTGATACATGGGCCAGCTTTCACTCCCCATGCACAGCAGTGAGCCTTGGTCGCCCATGACGCCGTCGCGGCTTCGAGCTCTTTTGGTATGTCTTGATCACTGCAGACGGGGAGCATCCCACAACAGCTACAGTTTTGAAGTTGCTCTGACCACTACAGCCACCTCTAGCCATCACAATTTGACCCTTGTCAAAGTTGCTCAAATCCTTACGCTTGCCTATTCTTTTTGTTTCCAACACATCAACTGCTTATATAAAAACTTGCTGCCTAATATATCCCATCCACTTCCAGGTGCCACTGTGATGAGATATTATAACTATGATGAAATATTGTAACTACTGTGACAAGGGACAAATTGTGATGGCTAGTGGACTGAGTCAGAGCAAGTCAAAAACTGGATCTCTCGCTGCAGTGGTGCAGTGGAATAAAAACCAGTGAACCGGTTCAGGGATCATAGGAGGCCATGGCTCACTGATGTGGAAGGCTGGCCTGTGTAGTATAATCCAATAGAAGAGTCACTGTAGCTTTGTAGGTTAATGCTGGCTTCCATAGTCCATAGACAGATGTCAGAACACATAGGGTATCACTGTTTTAGTGGTAAAAGGGGAGTTACTCAGTATTAGGGTGGTGGTCATGATGTTGTGTGTGTGTGTGTGTGTGTGTGTGTGTGTGTGTGTGTGTGTGTGTGTGTGTATTATATGTGCATATTCATTAATAAATACACTTAACCCTCTACTGTCCCTTCTACACACTGAAAGCTTATCAAATCTTAGGTACAGCCTCAGTTATATAACATCTCGGTCTTGATCTACACTCGTATTTGTGCTGCTAAATCTGTTTACACACAGCTACGCCATGGCAGCAGGGGGTAAAAAAAAATCAACATATACAGTACTGTGTATATTATACTGTATATATGTAAACCTCCAGGGGGCAATTAACACACTAATTTAACCCTGTGTTTATTTGCACACTCCATAAGCTATACATGTGCTTATTCATCAAGGCTTAACCTGTGAGAAAATGTGTCATTCATTCTCGAGTTAGTGGTCATGTGATTATCCATAATGCACTGCACACAGCGTTTGAGCGTGTAATTAAATAAAGTGAAACGATAAAGCTCGGTTCTCTGGAACACAGAGCGGGAGGTCGCATGGGTTTAGTGTCTCTGTGTCCTCTGATAATACTCTAATTGCTAATTAGCAGATTAGCATGCTACATTAGCGCATCAATAATGGTGTTTTCAGCTCTGGTATCTTCTCTTTTGGCGGTGACCGTGAGCGCTGAAAAAAGCCAGCGTCCGTGACACCAGGATGCCGCCGTGAACTCTGTTACTCACAATGCTTGGCTCGGTGCTCAGCAAATGACTGAATAAATCATGATGACACATGTTTTCTGGCCTCGCAGATTGTCGTTAAAAGTCGCAAAGTCATCTTTTTAAACACACACACACACACACACTAGAACCTCTCGAAAGCTTGACTCTGGCAGGGTTTGTGTGCATTAGATTTGAATTCCCTTTAAACCAGGAGATTATGATTTGTGTCACGTAGTTTTCATAACCGTTCGCAGAAGATGAGTGAGAAACAGCCCAGAGTCAGCCGTCTCTTTACTGCAGATTTAGTTTTCCCGAGTGACTCACACACGTTCACACTCGCACTCAGGTGAACTCAGTACATACAGTACAGTACAGGAGTGTGAGACATCGGCAGCCGTGATCTGCCCCCAGCTCTGGGTTTAGTCTGCCTGGAATAAGGAATAAAGCACTCTGAGTCACGCTGCTGGAGGAAAATCCTCAGTGACAGGATGGTGTCATGAAGCAGACTGTTTCCACACCGATGACGATTGTTTTCCCACAAAAGCTGGTTTGCTGAGTGTTTTATTCCTCTTACGCCACAACAACAATGAAAGAAAAAAAATTGTATAGACAAATTAAAATAAATAGAAGGTTGGGAAACAAAGACTGGCAGGGGACAGAGACAGAGGTAGAAAGACACACAGTTAGATATAGTAGATAGACAGTGTAGACAAACACAGGCAAACAGACAGACAGACAGACAGATAGATAGATAGACAGGACACAGATAGATAGATGGTTAGACTGTGTTTGTGTGTGTGTGTGTTTGTGTGTGTGTGCGCACATGTGTGAGGGCTTTCGATTCGCTCCCCAAATTATTTAACTCTGCGTGATAACTGTCATTGCCAGCGGCTGGCCACAAGGCATGCTGGGTAGTGTCCACAAGGCTTCAGGCATACGGTAATGGTGAGACACCTCCATCCATGGGTTAGCATGAGTGAAAAACCTAAATTCAGAACACACACACACACACACACACACACACACACACACACACACACACACACAGAGAGAGAGAGAGAGAGAGACTACCTATTTCCAAACTGCAAACTTGTGTCAAAGGTGAGGCAAAATAGCATAGTAGTAATTACACATCTCCTGTCAATTGTTAGCCATGAGCTAAAAAGCGAACTTGTACCCATCACGTTCTCGTTAGCCTTTAAAAAATTAGCAGGAGGTTGTTAGTCACCATGTGTGCAGTCATGATGTTGAACAGACAGCAAGTGTTATCTCGCTATCTGTCAAAAACAGATGTCAACTGCTAGCTGTCAGGTACGCTGTTAAGCGTTAGCTATCAAGCTGTCAACTCTTAGCCACCAAGGATTAGCTGTTTCTTGCTAAAACTGCTGGTTTATCTAGGAATCATTAGTACCTGGGCATGATGAGTGTTAGCTGTCAAAGCATTAACGGCAAAGTGTTAGCTGTCAAACGTCAGCAGCGGTCAAAATTCAGCTGACAAGCATTAAGCGCCTAGCACGGGACTGAAAAAAAAAAGAAAGAAAAAAAGATGACTGTCTGTGGTTGTGTTCCAAACCACACAACATGTATGCTAATATAGTGTGCGATTTAAGACAAAGCTGATGGAAAAAATTTAACACACCTCCCTCTCGCTATCTCGCTCTCTTTCTCTCTTTGTCTTTCTTTCTCTCTCTTACTCTCTCTCTCTTCCCCACACACACCTGGTAAAGTAAGCATCCTCCTGGGCCTAAACTAAATCAGGCAGGTACACTTGATCAGGACGGAGTGTATAGAGAGAAGGCGAGTCTCTCACTCCCCACATGCACTTTTATAAACCTGTGTGTTTATCGCAGACGTTAGCGAGATCAGCTAATTAGCGTCACCTGGAGCTCCTGAACCCTGAGGGAATGCTGACAGTCAATACACACACACACACACACATACACACATACTTGTTATCGCTTCTGTTTAAGATTCCAAAGTATCTCATGTGAATTATTTGGCAAGTAAATTGCTGTTCTCTTAGAGCTTGGATGTGTGTGTATATGAGTGCATGGCTGTGTGTTTGTTTGTGTGTATGTGTGCACATGTTTATGTGTGTGTATGTTTGTGTATTAAAATGCAAATCAGCCTAAGTATGCGTGCATAGCTTCGGGAAAGGGTTAAACACAACATTTCCATATCCCTTGCCGGTCACATGTCAATTTTTTTTTACGTATTGCTGTTTGGAAAGTGAGCCAGGAGGAGAATGTAAATCAGACTTCATTCATCCTGAGCCTATTTACAATAAGTCAAATAAGATACATGGAGATCAAATGCTGCTCCCTGAACAAGGCTACTCAACCTCCAACACACAGATGTCAATGAGCTGCGAGTTATCGTGAATCTGAGCAGACTGAGTACTGAGCCTTGAGGAATGCCGCTAGTGCAACCAGCAGGTATATGAGCGGAATCATGGCACAAAATGCTTTTAGATGTGGCTCTTTTTAAGTGACATGAACATGCACAACAAAATAGTTCATGTTACATGATACTCACGGCATCTGGCTGTAATTTAAATCACAGGTTTATATCAATTCTCTCATTTAAAAAAAAATCATATAGCTGCTTTGCAAACAATTTGCACCATGCAAATAAATAAGAAATTTGTATTTGGATTGAATTGAATATTAGTAAGCACAATCACAGCACAGCTGGTTTATGTTCAGCAAAGCCATTAAATTGATAGATAAAAAATAATAATAATAATGAAAAAAAAAAGAGGAACTGTCCACAGTGTGCATTAACTCTTCCAATAATGCAGCTTGGCAACTGCAGCTTATTAGCTCAAATACTAGTGACACACAGTAATGCTTTCTGCTTTTATAAAGGTGCCATAACTTTTTATTGCCTAACTTAATGGGTATATCTACATTTACATTTGGTCATTTGGCAGACACTCCTCCAGAGCAACTTACAAAAGTGGTTTGAAGTTTTCATCATAAATATATAATTTCACTGGTTCACTACGTTACTCAATAGAAGTACAGTCAGGTAAAATTATTTAACTATTAAATTTCCAGATTTGTCCTGGAATGTTTATTCAATTGGTATGTGACTGAAATTGTGATTGAAGTGACTTAAACTTGAATTTAACAAGCCAAATTATTTGAGGTTCACAGTCGAGCTAACTTTTGTACATTTACATACTTAGAACATAAATCAACAGGGATATATATCTTTTTATTTTATTTTTTTACATTTCTTGTGTATCCAGTTTAATAATTCAGGCCCAGTAAGTTTGAAAGTTTTCCCTCAAACATAGAAAGATGCACCTACACACACACACACGCACTCTTCACCTCGCTGCTCCTCAAGCAGTCATGCATGCCTAAGACACTACCGCCACCATGTTTCACAGATGAAGTGGTGTGGTTATGCTCGTTTGCATTCTCTCTCTCTCTCTCTCTCTCTCTCTCACACACACACACACACACACACACACACACACACACACACACACACACACACACACACAGAGACTGCCCATTTCCAAACTGCATACTTGTGTCATAGGTGAGGCAAAATAGCATAGTAGCAATTACACATCACCTGTCAATTGTTAGCCATGAGCTAAAAAGCGAACTTGTACCCATTACGTTCTCGTTAGCCTTTAAAAAATTTGCAGGAGGTTGTTAGTCACCATGTGTGCAATACCACACTTTCTAACACACACCAGACTTTCTCTTTATATTACATTAATAAACATTTGTCTTTATCTCAACTATCAAACATCTGTTAGCCCTTGCTACATGCTGTATCTGCAAACAGCGAATACTAACACTTCCACTCCTGCACTACTTTGTCTTTTTTAAAGTTATTTTTGGGTTGTTTTCTTCCCCTCACAGCTTTAACAATGTTCCTGTCATCAGCTGCTCTGGACTTCCTGGCACTGCCTGATTATTGCAAATTTCTTACAGCTCCAGTAGTCTCTTTCTTTTTAACAATACTCCATGCTGCTATTTTATTTATTTTTATTATTAGTATTATTCTGATGTCAAAGGGAAAGAGCCTCGGAGTGTCAGTTTCGTAGTAATAAATTGAAGAGGTCAGTCATTACGTAAGGTGATTTATAGTGATTTGTTGGTTTAACCTTTTTTTTTCTTTGGCTACTGTATGATTGCTGGCAGAATCACCTCGATGTTCTTAAATGCTTGAAATAATCACTTAAAGTGAACTTAATTCTAAATTCTTATATCATGTACAATGGTACTCATTATTATTAACTGATTCCATTAATATAATGTGTTAATATCATAAATATAAATGAATATCAATATTATAATATATTTAATATAATATCATTAATATCACGCTTTTCCAAGAAATCGCGGCATTGTCCATCACGGCAGCGCTGCTATGACTATGAATATTACTTATGTTCTATATAACTTATATCCTAGTCTGTTGTACATACTTATTATTATTCTTATTATTAGAGTGTTTCATCTTAAATGTTTTTTTATTTTATTTTTATCTGCACAATCTGGAGTTTGTCGCAATTGCATTTCTCTACTGCTGTACTTGAACAACCATGTAGGTGACAAAGAAAAATTTTTGCGAAATCAAAAGGTAATTTCTTCTGAACCAAAGTACTGGTGTCGGGGCAGGTGATTAAAGATGAGCAGGATGCTTGAGCTGAACACAGGCCCATAATTCAAACATAAACAGACATAAATAGCGTTCCATACGTTTTTTTTCACTCACACATGTGAATGAAACATGAACTTTACATTAACTTTGTCCTTTTTTATCCAATATATATATATATCGATATCAATATATATCCAATAATATATTGTACAAATTGACAGACTTACCAAATTACCAAAGACATCTTGAGGGCAGGTTTACCTTTGACTATGTCAACTTTGGCATGCTTCCCCCTCTGTCTTTGTTTCCTTCTGTTCTTTCTCATTTCTTATATGCAAACACTTCCTACAGTTTGCCGGACGTTTCAGGGAAATTAAACATCCCTGTCTGTATTTCCTTGAATTTCTATAGAACATGCGGATGGCTTCGCTCTTCGATGGAGTAGAGGATGGACGTGATACGTATGTATTTATGTTTACTCACTGCATTTGTCTTTGGACTTATACACCTATATGGTTTGTGAATAAACCATAGAACATTCTGACACTCCATTGTGTGTGTGTGTGTGTGTGTGTGTGTGTGTGTCTAGAAGTTCAATCATCAATTTTAAACATAACATGACGGACAAAAACAGGTCAATAATCGTGAAGTTTTCTTGATACGGCTGAGACTGGGTGTAGCGGATTTTGACAGATCTTGGACTACGCTTGCAGTAGATATAAACTCAGCTACTCATGAATGAAATTAAACGTCGACATTGCAAATTCACATGCATTCTGTCCGAATCAAATGCTATCAGTCGTGTTGACGTTATTTGCGCGGCCGCTTCCATCAGAGGTCGTCACAGCAGATACTCCATTTTACACATTCTGATTTTGGCACAGGTTTCTCCATCCTGTGGTGCCACTTCCAATTTTATCTGGGCTTGTGAACAGCACTAGGGGTGCCCTGATACCCCAGTGGCTGGGTGTGGGGCGCTGGCTGGGATCCAAACTCAGGCAGCATGGCACTGTACGTACGCTTAATAAAAATGTGTTCATTACATGATTATATTTGTATATTATGAATAAAATCTGATTGGTTAGTTTTGTTTTGTTTGTTTTTAAGAAATATTTTATATGATTATTTATAGCAGGGATACTCAAGATGGAACAGAGCCCTCTCTGTCTCTCCCTCTCTCTCTATTTCTCTCTCTCCCTCTCTGTCACTCTCTGGCATTAACTCCAGTGAAGCAGTGTGTGAAGCAGCGTCGATGTTCCTCGGGTCATTTCGAGAAAACTGATGATCAGTAACCGAGAGAATCCTTTCATCATGGACCGTTAAATCACCTAATGAAATGTACATGAGCAATAGGTTTAAGTGGAAAACAAAGAGAAAAACACACACCAATGTTTGCAATAATGCGTAAAAAAGGAATAGAATTATTTAGCTATTTACTTTTATAGTGTAGAAGTATGAACATTTTTATAGAAAATATTAAAAAGTTGGGAAGTCTGTAGTAAAGCGAATAAACCTCCAAAATAAAATTTAGCATTTTAGTTACGCTAATAAATATCTCTCTTTTTTGTAATCAATATAGCACTATAGCGCTAAACTTTTCACACCTTTCCGCACATTCAAAATGATCACAGCTATAAATTAGGATTGTCTTCTATGAATTAAAACTCAGCTACTATTTTAACATCAACAAAATGAGTTCACTTCGTTCCCAGCTGCCTTCATGCAGTCCTTGCAGATGTTCACTTCCTAGGTGCCCTATTACTGTAATCAGGAGCGTGCACACTGACAATATTCAATGTGTCCAATATCACTGTGTATCATTTAAATGAAGATCTGTAACCCTGGGTATGACTCGAAAGCTAACACGCACCAAATCACTGTCACATCACACACACTTAACAAACTCATTAAAAGTTTGCACATAATTGAATCCTTAAGCAGGTGTTTTAATGTGTAGTACAGAGCGCACACACATGCACACACACACACACACACGCACCTTCCTGTGAAGGGGAAGGCAGACGAAATCACTAGGGATACGTGGCTCCCAAGCACACACTCAAACGCACACACACTCACCCAAACACACACATATAAATAAAGCTTAATACAGTACAATCTAGTGCATGCCTTGTATTAGGAATCAAACTAAACTGAAAGATCACTGATGTAACTCATACACACACACACACACACACACACACACACACACACACTCAGCATCAGCATCAGTGTGAAGTGCAGGAACACGGCAGTTACTTACGCACCATGCGGAG